>PVKV010003921.1:17143-124853 GCA_004027835.1 Alouatta palliata | reverse complement strand
TTCCCCTCCCTGTGTCCATGTGTTCTCATTGTTCAACACCCATCTATGAGTGAGAATATGCGGTGTTTGGTTTTCTGTTCCTGTGTCAGTTTGCTGAGAATGATGGCTTCCAGGGTGTTAGGTCTTATGTTTAAATCTTTAATCCATCTGGAGTTAATTTTTGTATAAGGTGTATTAGGAAAACTGGCTGGCCATATGCAGAAAGCTGAAACTATATCCCTTCCATAGAAGAATATATTAATGGAGATCTCTTTCCTGATACAAACAGATAAACAAAATGTATAACTAAAATAAAATAGAACTCAAAATATTCTATAAGGCTGCCAGGGTCAAAAGAAAAACAAAGGAAGCCCTTGGTACCATGCTACAGTAGGGCAAAAAGAGCTAAAGAAGAAAGATTAGGCACTGTAGCTCCGATGACCTAGCGCCAGAGCCATCCAAATAAAAATACAAAGGCCAGAATCGTCAACCAACCACATTTCTTAGCCAATGTAATACAGATTCTCAAAAATAAGGACAACTGTTTCATTGAAAGATTTTGTTGTTGACTAAATTTGCCAAATAACTAATTTTTTGGAGCCATATAGTCATGCTTCAATAATAATAAGGATACTTGTTTCTTTTCCAATAATGAATATGAATCTATGTTCTCATCCTCCTTGTCATTAGTATATTAAAAAATAGTTTATTAAAAAAGCTACATGCAAGAAATTTCAGTAAAGCATAAATGTTAAATAGTTATACTACCACAAAATCCAGCAGTTTATTATTTATCTTTGTTAGCATTCTTAGCCCACGCCTCTGCATTTTAGATTTGATTTTTAACATTGTCAAAGATATGATCCCTTATTTAAGATGCCACCTAGAGTATAAGAGCATTTGTCTGAGTTGTCAAATTTTACCTTTGTAATTAATGATAAATTATTTACGTTAATTGTTCTGATTTATCAAACAGACACTTAAAAGTCATAGTGATAGCTCTTTGTATTTTTTTTTTTAAGAGATGAGGTCTCACTATGTTGCCCAGGCTGGAGTGCAGTGGCTATTCACATGCGCAATCCCACTACTACTCAGCACAGGAGTTTTGACCTGTTTGGTTTCCGACCTGGGCTGGTTCACCCCTCCTTAGGCAACCTGGTGGTCCCCAGCTCCCGGGAGGTCACCATATTGATGCCGAACCTAGTGCAGACACCAGATTGGCATAGCGCACTACAACCCAGAACTCCTGGGCTCAAGCGATCCTCCCATCTCAGCCTCCCGAGTAGCTGGGACTATAGGCACACGCCACCGTGCTCGGCAGCTCTTTGTATTTTAATGAATGATGAAGAACATACCAAGAGAAGTGTTTTATAGTATATTGAATTTTAATTTAATTTGTCATAGAAGAAAATAGGTTTCTGCCATCGCTGGCAGTTTATAATTATTTTTAAATCTCAATTGCCTTAGGAAAATAATCATTTGATTATAAAATCACTGTGTGCACCTTCCTTTCCATTGCATTACCAAGCCTTTCACAGTGATTATAAAAAAGAACATATTTTTATACTATTGTATTTATGATATATTTATATTAAAATTTCTTTGAATTATAGAAGGTTTTAGTACCTGAGTGCTAATAAGAGTCAATCTATAGAACTGAAAAATTTAAATGCCCTTTGCATGTGTACAATACACATTTTGCTTATTGTCATTTCAGTAGATATTATTTCTGCAGTTTTTATCTTGATAATTATTTGGGAGTTAGAGTGTCAGTGAAACCAAAGTTTAATAGTTTCATATGGGAAATTTTTCTTGGCATAAAGGCCAACTGCCACATGAAGAAACACATCATCTTTAACTTGTGCACATGCCCCCAGCCTTGGTAATGTGAAAAACCACATCTGTTGTCACAGACCTCCACCCTTATAAATTATAATGCCACTGTATCCCTTACTGTATTAATTCACTAGTGATTTATCTCATATTGTCTTTCACATGGATAATTTTTCTTCCAAAATACTTTCTTTTTGTATGAAATATATATTAGTCCATTCTCAGGCTGCTATAAAGAACTGCCTGAGACTGTAATTTACAGAGAAAAGAGATTTAATTGACTCACAGTTCTGCATGGCTGCAGAAGCCTCAGGAAACTTACAATCATGGTGGATAGGAAAGCAAACATCCTTCTTCAAATGATGGCAGAAAGGAGAAGGGCCGAGGAAAAGAGGAAAAAGCTCCATATCAAACCATCAGCTGTTGTGAGAACTCACTGACTATCGTGAGAACAGCATGAGGATAACTGCCCCTATGATTCAATTACCTCCCACTGGGTCCCTTCCATGACACATGGGGATTATGAGAACTACAATTTAAGGTGAGATTTCGGTGGGGACACAGAGCCAAACCATATCAAAATATTTTGCCAGCTGTAAAGTACCTTATGATTGTAGCACTGAGAATATAACACTTAGGAGCCCATGTGTTGCTGAGTGAATGTAAATATAAAAATGTTTATACATCAGGTACAGATATCAAGTTTGGCATTTTAGTATCTAAGTATCTTTTCACTCAGTTGGGTCTTACAACAGAAAACATGCTATTTCCTAATTATTAGTATATACATCCTTATTGTTACGTTGATTGATCCAACATTCTAGAATAACCACACTTTCCTCTAGTTATGACTGTTGGAATATATCACATAAACTGATTTCTTGAATAATGTTAAAATGTATTTATTCCAAGAATTTTCAAAGATACTAATTTCTAATGGTAGGAATTAAAAAAAATAAAAGTATATATACAAAGGGGAATATACAAAATTATAGCAAATATTAATTTAGAAGTAGTGAAAACTGAAAATTATTTAGCATATCTGGTTCAGACACAGTATTTTGTCTATTACAGTAACAGTGCTTTCTTTAGTCCTCTTAAGTCTCCCTTAAGAACATTTAACTGTGAACTAGAAGAGTAGCGCTCAAGGTCTGTTTCTAATAGTTAGTGGTATTATGACCCTGGGCAATTCACTCACTCTTTAGATTCAGGTTTTATCCTCTTTTAACTTTACTTTTATTTTTTTTTTATTTTGACCAAGTAATCATGAAAACACTTATTCTTCTTTCCTTAGAATCAAATAATTAGTTGGATGAAAGTGTGTTGTAAATCTATGTCAATGTTAATACCAGTTCAGACTTACACTCTACATTTCTGATGAGTGAGGATCAGGTTGGGCATTCAGGACAAAGAAACAGTAGAAGACACTATGGGCCAATCCTGTCTAGGGAAGTGGGGAAATGGTACTACCAGATTCAAGACTATCCATTCAGTGAAGAAATGTTTCTTTTTTCAATACAGAATGCGTGTTGAACCTCAAACTGTGTGGCCCTTAAAGGAGTTTAAGGGAAAAGAATCCTTCATAAAGAAAGTCTTATTCTTGAATGCTTTTCTGCTTCAAGGTATTGGGGCCAGAATGCTTCTTCCACATAAGTCATTTATAACTTCGATTTTCCTGTGTTTGCACTTAGGCTCCATCATTTCTTAGTTGTATGGACCTGAATGGGTTAATTCACTCTCTAAGCTTCATTACTTCTCTAGTAATGCTGACTGCCACAGTTAAGTTGAGAGAGTAGAACTTAATAGGACTTGATCATTAAGCAATTTTATTTTCCTTCCGCTTCCTTTCAAACGACCTTGGTGCATTTGTTGTTAGTTACTCCTGACATGGACTCTCAGAGAAGTCCCATGACTTTTCCAGTTGCTCTTAGATAAAAAAAATATTCTCAGTGTATTTCTAGTCAGAAGAATGCTCACTCTCATTTCATTACAACATGAGTACAATTGAATAATCAAAATTCCAACTTTCATTTGAGGCTGCAGCATTCCCCTCCCACACCTTGAGTATTCTGCAGAGTCAAAACAAAAGTGGAAAAGGTCAGTGTGGTCATCTTCCCTATTTCCCCTTTTTCTGCTAATCCTCTCTTTTCAATCACCCAGCCTCCCATATTTCCACCTGTATCATTCTGTTCTCACGCTGCTATTGAAGACATACCTGAGAGTGGGTAATTTATAAAGGAAAGAGGTTTAATGGACTCATAGTTTAACATGGCTGGGGAGGCCTCACAATCATGGTGGGAGAGAAAAAAGAAGCAAAAGCATATCTTTTGTGGTAAAAGGCAAGAGAGATTGTGCAGGGGAACTCCCACTTATAAAACTGTCAGATCTCATGAGACTTATTCACTACCATGAGAACAGTATGGGGGAAACTGCCTCCATGATTCAATTATCTCCACCTGGCCCTGCCCTCGACATGAGGGGATTATTGCAATTCTAGGTGCAATTTGGGTGGGGACACAGCCAAGCCATATCACCACACATTAGTTCACCCCTGGCTTCTTCAGTATTAGGATGGGTAAGGTGAGAGGAGCACTATGAGGAAATGTCCCACTGTGAAATGGTGTTTGTGTTTCCTAGGCTTGGCAGGTGGTTGAAAGTCGACTCTTATCTACGATATTTTTTGTTTCTCAGTGTTCACCCCCAACTCCCTGTAAATGTCCAGGTAGATAACGCTGTGATGCAGCCATTGCAACTTTTCTGGGGTGGCTCGTCACTGCAGATTCCTGCTTCAGGCCCTTGTTACCATCTTCTACTAGACTTTTCTTTCCCTACTCTATGGCTTATTTTTGTCCAAAGTACTTTTCACAATTTGAAATATTTACTTATTTTTTGTCTTTTCTCAATAGAATATAAGATTTTAGAAGAAAAAGATTATCCCTGTTATTCATTACTACATCTCCTATACCTGAAATTAGGCCTGGCATGTAGAAGATGTTCACTAAATATTTGTTGAATGAGTGAGTGAATAAATGAGCATTTGGAGGAATAATCTCTGTCTTGGGGTCCCATTGTCTCTTATACAGCCCTGTTTGGTGCAATTCAAACTAGGTGCTTGCTGGCTCCCATCAAAATATGAACAATTAGTTCCCCCAAATACTAACATTTGACAAGTTGAAGTGCAGCTACTTCCCAACTTAACTCTCTATACTCTTCTAGCCGCTGGATAACCATATCCACAAACTCATATATATGGATCTTCATAGATAACAGTCTGGAATCTGTCTCAATGTCTCCTAAGGTACAAAGTCAAGTTCTCTGAGACGTCAAATACCCTTTCAATGGCTTAAAATATGGAATAAATATTTATCACTTGTCTCATAGGAATACCACCTCTATCCAAAGAAATTCAAATGCTGTCTCTCTCTAACTACTTAAATATGATTGACATGGATGTTGAGGTGAGATGTACAGAGTAGAACAACAGGCACCTCCTTCGCCAGTTCTGCGGACGTGTGGTCAAACCACTTGCTTCAGACCAAATGCTTTGTTCTTTGACATCAGAGCCTCAGTCAAATTTGAGACAAGAGGGGTTCTACTTTGAAATCCTGTTACATCCACCATGAAAAGCAAGAGTGTAATGAGATAAACTAAATCTATAGTTTAACAAAATGCTTAACATAGAAGAAATATTTCTTTCTTTCTTGAGTCTCTTCCTTAAACTCATTTCTTGCTGTTCCTACTACAATAAAAGAGAGAATCTTAGCACATAAATGCATACCCTTGGAAATTTTTAAGTATAGAAAAATAGCAAAAGGGCTAATAAATTCATTTGAAAATCCAAATAAGGAAAAAAATATATAAACAAGAAAAATCCCAAGATCATCATAAATATTTCACATGTAAGTTAGAGTTACAGTATTTATTTTTCCCTGACAAGAATATATCATCTCCTGTTACTAATTTTTAAATTTCCCTTTAGATGTGCAAGCTAGGCAATTTTAAATTGTCAGAGTCACATAAATTACTGGCTCACTTTAACAGCCAAAGCTGTTGTCTGGTTTCTAGTGATTAGACCTAAAATACACTTTATAGCAAAGTATGAGATTAAGTAGTTTCACCTCTAAATGTGGTATGCATGTGCTTCTTGTATCCTTCTTAAATATTAACTATTCATGTTTAGTAGAGAGTGAAATTCATCAGGGACAAAGCACTGCAGATGAGCTCATTCTCCTGTTACCTTGATGTATGGAATTATTCCCTCAGGTCCAAATGTAATCAAATGTGACCACAATTCATCTAATACTTTCTTCCAGATCGGTGCAGTCTTTGCGGTATTATCAAATAATGAATTCTTCTACAGAGACACCTATAGGAAAATCTTTCTATAATCAAGTAATTCCTGAGAAAAATCTATTTTATTTTGAGGCTATGCGTAGCTTTATTTGAATTTTCAGTACTCTGGGAACTTGGCAGATTACTTGAGTGTAATAATATGCAATGAAAGATGAATTTTTAAAAAATTTCCCAAATGTTATAAACATTTACGACAAGTTGAATTAAATAACATGCATTAGAATAAAAATAAAATAGCACAATTACTTGGGTATACCATCTGGCAAATCTCTTCATTATTTCAAAATATACTTATCAATAATAATTGTCAATACATATGGATCTTACATCTCAAATGCCTTTATAACAAAGGCACTCTGAGAGGTGTCTCGATTCCACATATTTTGAGCATTTGCTTGAAGACCTAAGACAAACACCCTAAGAGGGAAGTCAAGTAAATAGTTACCTTCCATTTTCACTTGTATGAAAAAACATGTACTCAAAGGAACTTTTTGAGGGTCAACAATTCTTCTATATCATCGTGTTCCAATAGTCCATACCATGTTTCACAATGCACATGCCTTGAAACCCCTTTAGGGTCTTCATGACAGTTTAGTTAAGTCAATATTCGAACATCCATCCTCAGTAAGCCATGTTCGAGAGCCCATGGTCCAAATAAGACTCCTGCCCAGCCTTCCCACCAGCTGGGCCTTTGTAGCAACACTGCTTTAATGTGACAGTGGCCATAGTGCTGTGACGAGCCCTACGTCTAACAATACGTTCTAGTAATTGAAAATCACTATCTTTGGGGCTAGAACAACCCAAGTTCAAGTTCTATCTCATGAATTTATAGCTGGGTGACCCCAGCAAATTGCGGTGATCTGTGTAAGAAGCCTCAGTTGCCTGTCTGATGGAAAAAGGAAATCGGATATTTAAGGTGTTTACTATGCTTCCTTGTACATACTACAAAATAAATGTTAGTCATCAATATGTCTGTTACTATTAAAATGATCATAATATAGTAATAAAGCATGGCCCAGACAATCACAGGGTTTGAGGGTGGACCAGCATGAAATAACAGTGTCCTAGCAGACAGATGAGGGGAGCCAAGTAGCAGAGAAATTAAAAGCAGACAGTATTTAGCAATTCAACAAGGCAGGAGGCATTAGGAATATTTGGCAGTAGGAAGCAAGCTTTTGGCCAAAGACCTGGGTTTCAGATTCAGGGCTGTCTGTGCTTTGTTTCAGAGGAAAGGGTAAGTAATTTTAATAAAAGATTGTGAGAGGTGCTTCCTAGAAAAATTGGAAGACAGTAATTTAGACACAGGGAATCTGGTAACCAAAAGCAGGTGAAAAGTACTAATGCGGCAACCCTACCAAACCAATACCTAGTTTCAGAAGTTTGGTAGGGTTGACATGATGGTGGGTTTTTTAATGTCCTGAAATACCGGGAACTGATCAGGGAAAGTCTCTGAGTTTTAGGCAGGGACATGCCTGTATGTGTCTGTTCTGTGTGGGAAATGGGTGAGGGGAGAAGAAAAGGCACACACATGATACCTTTAAGGGTAAACAAGCTTTATCCTACATAAATAGCAATGGAGATATATTAAGCAAATGATACAATAAGCAAAGTAATATAATAAACAAATTGATATAAAAAGCAAATGGTGTAATAAGCAAATTGCAATGAGAAGGAGAGAAGGGAAAAGATACACACACATATATATATCATATATATATATATATATATATATATATATATATACACATAGGTAGTCTAGTGAGTATAAATATGTATATTTATACTCACTAGACTATGGAGGATTCACTACCAGACTAGGAAGCAACAGCCTGTGCTACAGTGTCAGCCACTCGTCCGTGCACAAAGGAGAGGTCTCATGAAGGTTTGCTGCAGTCTGGGACCCTAGCTCTTTTTGTGATGAGTTGTTTGGCAGGAGGCCCAGTCACGAGGGACCTACACAACTGGGCTCAAGGAACACAAAAGGGTCAACTTGTTTTTGCTGTTGTCTATTGTTTTTCAATAACTAACATATGGGAATAGATTGAAATAGAGATTTCTCTGAAACAGCGCTGGATGAATGCCTCAAGGGGCTCACACCACGTTTTCCAGGACTTGGTGACCATTGTTTGCGTCCATGTCCAATTGAGTTCAAATTTCATATTTAACTTTTCCTCCAGTGTCACAGGGGGAAGGATGGGGGAGAACATTAAGTATAATTTTTAGTAAAGCATGACGATCGGGGTAGGTTCTGACAGTAGTCTTGCTATATTGCTGTACAGCTCCCAAGTTTTAGAATAGTTATAAAGAGATGTTCAATATTTTTTTAAATTAAAAATGTATATCCAATATTTGCTGCTCCAACCTACACAGGCTGATCATATGGACATAATGTTAACTTAGCCTTGTACCAATTTCCCTAAGGAATCCATTCACTTCTTTAGTTTTTAGAAAAAACCAAAGTATGTGGTCATGGTGGAAAGAAGATACTGCCTGACTCATCCAGCAATTTCCGAGGTTTCTTTCTGTTCTTCCTTCTTCCCAAGTATTTTTACATTTACATTTTTTCATTTTTATGGTGATAAAAATACATGTCATATAATTTGCCACAAGTACCATTTAGTACATTTACAATGCTGTTCAATCATCACCACTATCTAATTCCGGAATATTTTCATTGCCACAGAAAGGAACCCTACACCAGCTAAGCAGTCACACCTTATTTTCACCTCCCCATAAGTCCTGGCAGCCAATAATCTACTTATTCATGATTTCATAATGGCATCATACAATATATAACCTTTTATATCATGCTTCTTTTACTTTATTATTTTCAAAGTCCACCTGTGCTGTAGCATGTATCAATACTTTATTTCTGTTTATTGCTGAATCATATTCCATTGAATATATGTACCACATTTTATGTATGCAATCAGCAATAGATAAATATTTACTTTTTTCATCTTTTGGCAATTATGAATAGTGCTGCTATGAATATTTGGGTACAAGTTTGTTTGAACTCTTTATTTCAAATCTTTTGGATATATCCTCAGGAGCTGAATTTCTAGATCATATGGTAATTCTATATTTAACTTATCCAGGGTAATCACACAATTTTAAATTCACATCAGCAATGTACAAGGGCTCCAATTTCTCTACATTCTTGATAACACACAGTTATTTTCCACTTTTTGACTGTTTTTAATTAAAGTCATCCTAGTAGATATCATTCTATGATGTGATATTTTAATTTGCTTTTGATTTGCATTTCCTAAATGGTGAATAATATTAAGTGTATTGGCCATTTCTGTATTTTACTTAGAGAAGTATTTATACAAGTCCTTTGCTCATGTTTAAATTGGGTTGTCTTTTTGTTGTTGAACTGTAAATGCTCTTTATATATTCTAGATACAAGACACTTATGAGATACCTGGTTTGTAAATACTTTCCCTGTTCTGTGGATTGTCTTTTTGCTTTCTTGGTAGTGTTCCTTCTTTTTCCCCTGTTACATTTATCCTTATTAGCTTCAGTGTCCAACAGTGACTGGTACATTGTTGCTACTCATTAAATGTTTGTTGAATGAAGGCACCAATGAATGCAGTAATTAGCACAATATCCCTCAATGTTCATGGGATTTTTTTTACAATTATATTCTCTAGTTTTTATTTTCTGAAAAAGCCTTACATTCCCTTTAATTTTTAGATTTAAAAAATAAAGCTATAATTTACATATAGAAAAATTCATGCTTTTTTCTGGTAAGTTAATTATACATATAATTATATATATAATATATTTTATATATATGTAGTTATATATATAATATATATACAATATATTTTATATATATGTAGTTATATATATATATATAATATATATATATATATATGTTATTGCACTTTAGGTTCTGGGGTACATGCAGGATTGTTGCATACGTACCTACATGGCAATGTGGTTTGCTGCCTCCATCCCCACATCAACTATATCTGGCATTTATCCCCATGTTATCCCTCCCCAACCACCCTACCCCTCACTGTCCCTCTCCTATGCCCCCCCAACAGACTCCAGTGTGTGATGCTCCCCTCCCTGTGTCCATGTGTTCGCATTGTTCAACACCCGCCTATGAGTGAGAACATGCGGTGTTTGATTTTCAGTTCTTGTGTCGGTTTGCTGAGAATTATGGTTTCCAGATTCATCCATGTCCCTACAAAGGACACAAACTCTTCGTTTTTTGAGGCTGCATGGTATTCCATGGTGTATATATGCCACATTTTCCTTGTTCAGTCTATCATGGATGGGCATTTGGGTTGATTCCAGGTCTTTGCTATTATAAACAGTGTCACTATGAACATACGTGTGTATTTTTCTTTATAATAGAATGATTTATAATCCTTTGGATATATACCCAGTAATGGGATTGCTGGGTCAAATGGAATTTCTATTTCTAAGTCCTTGAGGAATCACTACACTGTCTTCCACAATAGTTGAACTAATTTATACTCCCACCAACAGTATAAAAGTGTTCCTATTTCTCCACATACTCTCCAGAATCTGTTGTCTCCAGATTTATTAATGATTACCATTTTAACAGGCCTGAGATGGTATCTCAATGTGGTTTTGATTTGCATTTCTCTAATGACCAGTGATGATGAGCATTTTTTCATATGTTTGCTGGCCTCATATGTGTCTACTTTTGAGAAGTGTCTGTTCATGTCCTTCACCCACTTTTGAATGGATTTGTTTGTTTTTTTCTTGTAAATCTATTTTAGTTCTTTGTAGATTCTGGATATTAGCCCTTCGTCAGATAGGTAGATTGCAAAAATTTTTTCCCATTATGTTGGTTGCCAGTTCACTCTAATGATTGTTTCTTTTGCTGTACAGAAGCTCTGGAGTTTAATTAGGTCCATTTGTCTATTTTGGCTTTTGTTGCCATTGCTTTCGGTGTTTTAGTCATGAAGTCCTTGCCTATGCTTATGTCCTGAATGGTATTGCCTAGGTTTTCTTCTAGAGTTTTTATGATGTTAGGTCTTATGTTTAAGTCTTTAATCCATCTGGAGTTAATTTTAGTGTAAGGTGTCAGGAAGTGGCTCAGTTTCTGCTTTCTGCACGTGGCTAGCCAGCTTTCCCAATACCATTTATTAAACAGGGAATCCTTTCCCCATTGCTTGTTTTTGTCAAAGATCAGATGGTTGTAGATGTGTGGCATTGCCTCCGAGGCCTCTGTTCTGTTCCATTGGTCTATATCTCTGTTTTGGTACCAGTACCATGCTGTTTTGATTACTGTAGCTTTGTAGTATAGTTTGAAGTCAGGTAGCATGATGTCTCCAGCTTTGTTCATTTTGCTTAGAATTGTCTTGGCTTTGTAGGCTCTCTTTTGGTTCCATATGAAGTTTAAGGTGGTTTTTCCCAGTTCTCTGAAGAGGGTCACAGATAGCTTGATGGGGGATAGCACTGAATCTATAAATTACTTTGGGCTGTATGGCCATTTTCACAATATTGATTCTTCCTAGCCATGAGTATGGAATGTTTCTCCATCTGTTTGTGTCCTTTCTTATTTCCTTGAGCAGTGGTTTGTAGTTCTCCTTAAGGTCGTTTACATCCTTTGTTAGTTGTATTCCTAGGGATTTTATTCTCCTTGTAGCAATTCTGAATGGAAGTTCATTCTTGATTTGGTTCTCTATAAGTCTGCTTTTGATGTATAGGAATACTTGTGATTTCTGCACATTGATTTTGTATCCTGAGACTTTGCTGATGTTGCTTATCAGTTTAAGGAGATTCTGGGCTGAGATGATAGGGTCATCTAAATATACAATCATGTTGTCTGCAAATAGAGACAATTTGACTTCCTCCTTTCCCAACTGAATATGCTTTATTTCTTTTTCTTCCCTGATTGCTCTGGCTAGAACTTCCAATACAATATTGAATAGGAGTGGTGAGAGAGGGCATCCTTGTCTAGTGCCATATTTCAAAGGGAATGCTTCCAGTTTTGGCCCATTCAGTATGATATTGGCTGTTGGTTTGTCGTAAATAGCTTTTATTATTTTGAGATACGTTCCATCTATACCTAGTTTATTGAGAGTTTTTAGCATAAAGAGCTGTTGAATTTTGTTGAAGGCCTTCTCTGCATCTATTGAGTTGATGTGCTTTTTGTCTTTGGTTCTGTTCATGTGGTCGATTATATTTATAGACTTGCGTTTATTGAACCAGCCTTGCATCCCTGGGATGAAGCCTACTTGATCCTGATGGGTAAGCTTTTTGATTTGCTGTTGCAATCTGTTTGCTAGTATTTTATTGAAGAGTTTTGTATCTATTTTCATCATGGATATTGGCCTGAAGCTTTCTGTTATTGTTGAGTCTCTGCCTGGTTTTGGTATCAGGATGATGTTGGTATCATAAAATGATTTAGGAAGGATTCCCTGTTTTTGTATTGTTTGGAATAGTTTCAGAAGGAGTGGTGCCAACTCCTCTTTGTATGTCTGGTAGAATTTGTCTGTGAACCTGTCTGGATGTGGCCTTTTTTTGGTTGGTAGGCTATTAATTGCTGCCTCAACTTCAGCTCTTTTTATTGGTCTATTCAGGGTTTTGACTTCTTCTTGGTTTAGGCTTGGGAGGATGCAAGTGTCCAGGAATTTATCCATTTCTTCCATGTTTACTGGTTTATGTACATAGAGTTGCTTGTAGTAATCTCTGATGGTAGTTTGTATTTCTGTGGAATCAGTGGTGATATCCCCGTTATCATTTTTTATTGCATCTATTTTATTTTTCTCTCTTTTCATTTTTATAAATCTTGCTGTCTATTTTGTTGATATTTTAAAAAATTCAGTTCCTGCATTTATTGATATTTTGAATGGCTTTTTGTATCTCTATCTCCTTCAGCTCTGCTCTGATCTTAGTTATTTCTTGTCTTCCACATGAGAAGCAAGGAAAGATCTAAAATTGACACCCTATCATCAAAATTGAAAGAGCTAGAGGAGCAAGATAGTATTCTTTATTCTTGTCTTTGATGCTTTACCTCTAATGTCTTCTTTCTCTACTATCTCCTAAGAACAAATATATTCCTTCATCAGGTGTGAATGAGATGTTCCTCTACACTCTGTCTAATTAAAACATTAGTCCAAGTATGGTCAGGCATCATGGAGCTTAGGCTTCATTAGGAATATTCCATTATCTCCAAAGAGATAGGTTTGCACTAAGAGAAATTTCATACCAGCAGCTAAGAAAATAAAGTATATTCCATATTTTTGTCAGTAATGATAGTTTTCTATATTGCATAACAATTCTTTTCTTTCAAAACATTATACAAAATGGTTCTGCTTTTATAATATAGTTATTCTAGCAAAGAAGTGGATGCAATGGTGATTTGTAGGTTTCAACAATTGGTAACTTGTCCTGGGAGCATTGAAAACCCTGATATAGACACATGAAATATAATTCTATCAGAGGCAACCCTATGGGTAAATCCTGTCTGCAGAAGAGCAGCCCTATTACAGAATAGTTGTCTAGAAGGCTTCAACTACCTGGTACAATTAGAACAAGTGTGAAATATTAGATACTCAGAGTACTGAAAACAAGATGAACTTAAAAATGTTTACTAGTTTGTGTATTAATCCTCAACCATAAATATATAAAACAAAAATGTAGACTTTATAATTCAAGATGGAAACATAGAGTCTTTTTTTTTTTTACTATCATTTCCTCTAGATTAAAAAAAGGTTTAAGCTCCTCTTTATTCCTGTGCTATGAAACGAAAATTCTTTTTGACATGTCTTTACTTTAGTGTTGTCTTCTTTTCCAAAGTGGTTTGATTGCAGTACCTGAAGAATAAATATCTGATATCTTTCACAGACAGGGGCAGAGCAGATAATGTAAATATAAACTTATGACTTCCTTAAGCATCAGCTGTTTCTGGTTGGTTTCATATCTGTATTCTGTCATTCTGTATTCTGTATATCTGTATTTCATGTCTGTATCTGTATTCCTGTAACAATTCTGGGAGAATATTTACTAATTTCTATGAAATTTATTTGAATGAATGCAATGTTTTTTTTATCAGCTGTGAAAATATGGTTTGAAAATGTCATATTACGTATAAGCTGAATTTTAGCATCATTAATGAAACAAATTTTGTTCCACATTTTAAATTTTCCAAAATTGTATTCAGATCTATTCAGCTACATATTTTCTGCAATAATGCATATGTATTCATATGTATATATGTATACACATGCACACATATACTTTCATTTACATATAGTATGCTCCAGTAGGTTGAATGGTAACTTCCAAAAATATATATTCAAATTGTAACTCTTGGTAACTCTGAATGTGATCTTTTTCTGAAAAAAAAGATCTCTGGAGATGTAATTAACTTGATAGTCTTGAGATAAGATCATCCTGGATTTCCTAGGTGAACCCAGAACCCAATCATTGGTGTCTTCACAAAAGTGAGTCATAGGTGTATCATACAGATACTCCTCAACTTACGATGGGGTTACATCCCCATCAGACCTCATTGTAAGTTGAAAAATCATAACTCAGAAATGGTGTTTAATACACCTAACCAATGGGACATCACAGCTTGGCCTAGCTGACCTTAAACGTGCTCAGAACACTTACCTTAGACTATACTTGGGCAAAATCATCTAACACAAAGTTAATAAAGTTATAAAAAATTTGAATCAAAATTTAATATTCAAAGTATGTTTTCTACTGAATGTGTATCACTTTCACTTGATCATAAAGTAAAATAGTAAGTTGAACTATCATAAGTTGGGGACAATCTTAAAGACAAAGAAAAACAGAAATAAAGGAGAAGGTGATATAAAGGCAGACGTAAAGATTGTAATAATGTCTGTATTAGCTAAAGCATGCCAAAGATTGCTGACAGCCAACACAAGCCAAAAGAGCTAAATATACATTTATGTAGCAGAATATGTATAATGTCAGAACATATATTCTGTAATAATGTTTTACATATACATAAAATGTTTTATATATATAAATTTATTTTTTTCCAGTCCACTAAGTTTGTGACATTAATAGTTTTCTTATGGCATTCCTAGGAAACTAATAAAAATTTTCATACTGGGAAGTGGCTCTGGAATTAGATAATGGTTAAGGGCTGGGAGAATTTTGTGGAGCATTAAAGAAAAAAGCCTAGAATTTTCTTGAAGGGACTGTTGGTAGAAATATTGACATTAAAGGTATTTCTGGTGAGATATTAGAAGGACATGAGGAATATATTATTGAAGACTGCAGAAAAACATGCCTCTTGTTATAAATTGGAAGACAACTTGGTTGAATTGTTTTTTCCTCTTGGGTGGTAAACAGAACTTGTAGGCAGTGAGATGGGTATTTAACTGAACAAATTTGCAAGCAAAGTGTTGTCGACCTAAAGAGAACAACAGAAAGAGTAGCTCTTAAAAAATAAATTTACTTAGGAATGGATAAAAGGTTAAATCTGAGAAGATACTTGCCATTGGGAACCATAGGGAGCCATAGGTATTCCCATGGAGGCAAAGCAAGGCAAGGGTTTTTAAAGACAGAATAAGAAGAGCTACATACATTATTTTGAAATATTTGTTCTTGGCTATGGAGATCAGTAACTAGAATAGCATCAGTCAAAGGCTGAACAGTCAGTTGCTGGGCAAATGTCCTCACAGAAGTATTCTTTGTGTAAGGTTGTGGTGGCCATTGTGAAAGACTGTATTTTTCAGAGAGTACTTGTAATATTTTATCACAGGCTTGTGTGCACGAGAGCCTTTCCTTTATGGCCTCCCCACTCTATTTTTGTTATAGATTTGCATAAGTGACTCAATTTTGTTTCTGACAACTTTTTTTGTGTCAATTATATACCTTGGTTTCTCCTTATTGCATATAACAACATGTGAGAAGAAAGAGATAAACTCAGGGAAGAACTGTTCATCAAAGTAGAATTGGCTGAGTTTCTAACCTCTGCAGATTTTAAAGTATGCTAAACTAGGCTGTTTGCTGTTAGGAAAGCACTCTGGAGAAAGATTCAAGTATGTGTCTGGAAAACTTTTGCTGAAGGAATTGGGTGTATGACTCATGGATCCAATCAACCATCTCAGTAAAAGCCAGTAACAGGGATGGGATTTTCTAATGTGTAGAAAACGCTCTTGTCTAATAGTATGTACATTAATGGCTTAGATGGGAGACAGACAAGATATTTGAGACTGCTATTTTAGCAGAAACACTGCCAGCTTGGAAAAAAGAGGACAGAGACAGAATGAAATGAAAATGGGTTTGGGCTTTTGAGCTTCTACAGGTAGGAAGTGAGCTGATAGAGATCATTGATTGAAAATATATGCTACTCTTCTAGAAACAAAATGACTCCAAGGCCAGAGTCAAGGATGCAGACACAGAGGCCAGAGAGGTGGGTGCAGAGGGGTATGGAGCCTGCTGCTGCCAGAGCTTCTGTGAGATAATACATTTTTGCTATTTTAAGTTATCAAGTTTGTAGTAATTTGTTATGGCAGCCCCGGGAAACTAATTGGCCTTCTATTTTAGATAACACTTTAAGCCATCTTCCCAACAGAATGTGTGACTAGCAATTTCTCTCTCTCTCTCTCTCTCCACTTCTCTCCCTTTCTTGTGTACATGTAAAAGCTAGAAAAAAAAGCAGAGTAGAAGATAATGTGGTATCACGAAAATAATTTTTGAATTAAAGCCAAACCAGTTTTAAAGTCTACTCCCTCACTCCTTACTGTGTAACTGTGAGCAACTGAGTTAACCTGTCTGAACCTACTCTTTTTTGTTTGTTTGTTTTTGAGACAGAGTCTTGCTTTGTCTTTAGGCTGAAGTGCAGTGGTGCGACCTTGGCTCATGGCAACCTCTGCCTCCCAAGTTCAGGTGATTCTCCTGCCTCAGCTTCCTGAGTAACCGGGACTACAGGCATGCGCCACCACACCCAGCTAATTTTTGTATTTTTATAGAGATGAGCTTTCACCATGTTGGCCAGGATGGTCTCTTGACCTCGTGATCTGCCCAATAGAAATAATAATAATGAACTTGAGAAGAGATTTAAGGTAAGAAAATATATTTAAATTAGCAGGCACAGTGCATAAAAAATTTCTCCTTTTCCCATTATGCCAGTAGGAATATTATGTAATGAATTTAATGATTGCAACTTTTGAATAAATAAAATGGTTTTAATTGATAAAACAATTAAGAGAGACTGATCAGAAAAGCAGAACTTTTGCAGTCATTGCAAAGCCTGCAGTAATACAATGCAAATACTTATGGCCCCAGAGACTTTGTTGAAGGATTATTTTTAGGAATGTCTTCTTGTTAAACTTCCAACTAGAAAAAAATGCTCCACATTCAGAGGAAAATAAATGATTAAATCAATGGGAAAGAGAAAAAATAATTTTATTTCTGTCTGCATTATGTGATCCTGATTATTTAATTAAAACATACTGAAAACTTCCAGGGTTTCCCAAATGACCTTAATGTTGAATAAATACCTTTATTTATGCTCTTTGCTCACTTTTGGTTTCATTTCTGAAAACACTTACAGTAAATACATGTTGAGGTTTTCAACCCTCCAGAGGTAGAGCCTCATTAGCCTCACGTGGGGCATGGTAAAGACACTTACAAGGATGTATTTATTTGTATTGATTGCTTCTGCAACTACCATTTGCCTCCCCTTATGCTACCACAATTCTGAAGTTGAAAATTCGATTATTCAAGATTATCATCATCCTAAAACTTCAAATAAGTTTGAAATAATTGTGTAGTAAGATTTCCTGAAGGGTAAAGAAGAGGCATCGATCATGTTATGCAATGTCTTTTAACTATCTCTATTCCCAACTTAAAACTATACTGAAAACATTGACTCTACATTGTTTTCTCTTCCCCAGATATCTCAGCCCTGGCTGTACATTAGAGTCAGAATGCCTAGAGTTGGGACATAGTATTTAAAATATTAAGTATGAGAAAATTTCAAGAATATTTAAGAGTAAAAAATATTGTACAATGTATTTCCGCATCACCAACTTCAACAACAGATTTATAGGCAATCCCATTTCATCTGTTCCTTGTTTCATCTGTCCTTCTGCCCAATTTTGGATTATGCTGAACCAAATCTAAGCCATCAAATAATTTCTTGTGGGGATAGTTTACACAGATAATTCACATAGAAACTATTTCAAACAAAACCATAACATTTTTATCATACATAAAGTAAAAATAATTCCTTAATATCATCAAATATGAGTACTCATATTACCCTGGCTATTTTGTGTAATTTCTTTTAATTTGAATTCAAATAATACTTATACTTTGCAATTGACTGATACATTTTAAGTCATTTCTATCGAATCCCCTTCTATATCTCTTTATTTGTTTGCTATTTAGGTGTTGAAGAAACATTTGATATGGTCTAACATAGTTGCTCCTAGCCACATTTAGCTATTACATTTCAATCAATTAATAGTAAAAAGAATATAAGATTGAATTAAATAAAATGTACAATGTTACAGTATGCACACTTGCATATTTCAAGTGCTTCATAGCCCCGTGGAGCTACTGGCAACTGTATTGAAGAACGCAGTAAAGACCAATTCCATTATTGCCAAAAGTCTTATTAGAGTACACTGCTATAGTTTCCCAATGTAAGTTTTATTTTCCGATTCTACTCATATATGCCAGTTAATCTGATATAATCCCTCAACTTCTTGTAAATTGATAGGGATATTTAGATCTTGATTAGATTTATGTTCAATATTTTGCCCAAACTATGACATAGTCCACCTGCATCAGGAGGTACATGATATCTGCTTGTTTGTTTTTTTGTGATGTCAGTAGTCACTGATGATTGTTGTCTGGTTTTAATAAAAATGATATATTTTATTTTCTCTGTAATTTTCATACTTTCTTCCTTGTTTTCATGCCATTCTTACCTGTAGAATCACGGTAGATTTGTTAGAAGTGATGCTGATTATCCACAGAGTTGTCTCTTTGCCTCTACTGTTTCAACAGATCCCTGTTTTCCCCTGGAGGAATTAAAAATTCAGCTATCTCACATTGTTTGTAGATTTTAGCTCACATTTTGTAATAATTGGTTCAAGAAGCAGATATCCTATCTTTCTGGGTAGTCAATTACTTTCTTCATTTTTATATAATAATTTTAAAATTCTTTATAAAATAAAATTGTATAAAGATGACAGATTAAAATAAATTTCCTCTATAAAAGTTGATGGGAAAATTGAAAAAAAGAAAAAAATATAAACAATTAATATTGATCCTTCCAGACTTCACTAAAACTATCATAAATTAATTGTTTTTCAAAGACGTAGATCCAGAAAGACAGGAGAGAAAAACCACTGCAACAGCATTTTGGGCTTTAGAAAGCAGATGGGCAAGGACTACCCACTTAGCAAACACTAACCTAGAAATAGAAGAAAACTGTGAAAGAACCAAAATTGAACTGTAAAAGCTTCAGAAACCTCAGGAACTAGCAGTTAGGGAACTAGAAGTGAAGTAATTTGCTGTTAAAGAAGATCTGAGGATGCTAAAAAAGATACCTGGATAATCCCTTGCTATCATTTGACCACCCTCCAATTACTCTGTCAGTGCTCTGGAGATTTGGTTTTAGGCAAAAGTTAAACTGTGCCTGGGCTGGACTGTTGAGAGAAAACGAACAGTATCATGAAGAGAATGAACAGGTCACTTACACATAAATACTGAGGCTTTTGTCCCTTATTTTCACACTTGACTTCTAGGACATGGGCAACCAGACTTCTATAGCAGGAGACTAGAAGATCTTTATCTAGAAAATTTGCCTTCTCATAAGAGAAGGATGTAAGGATACTGACATCTTGGTTTTCCTGAAAACTGGCCACATCTTCCTGCAGTAGAGTCCAAGTTTGCTAGTCCCCACTTGGACGCTCAGAGCTCTTGATCTGCTTTTGAGCCCTCCACCCAATCTTAATTATAAGCAAGTAAACAGATTATCAAAAATCTTGGGTAACACTTTAATGAGAAAGATAGAAACCAAAATAAACCAATAGGAAAAAACCCAGCAACTTGAAGGCAACAATTATGAATAAAGAAAAAATAAACTTGATATTAATATATTAAGAGTGGCAATAGAGGCTATTGTATTTATGAAACTATAACAAAATGACACAAAAAGAAATCTTCAGAAAACATATAAAACTAAAATCATATGCATAGGGGTATGAAAAGAGCCCTGTGAAGGTGTTATGATATAAAATCTGGGAACTCTCTCAGAGATTAAAACAAAAAGACAGACTGAGTAGAAAGTATTACAAAATTAGACAACTACTTGAAATCTTGGGATCTGTCAACAACCACACTGGAAGCAATAAGCAATGTATGATGCCTTCAAATATCTGAAAGAAAATTGTTTCCACCTGACAAATCTATGTTTGGCACAGATACCAATGAATATTTCAGATTTACAAGAAAGAGAAAATATAATTTCTTATTCACCTTTCTTTGGAAGGTACTGGAAGGTGCGTTCTACAAAGATGAACAAGATAACCGATAAAGGTGAATAGAAAGATGGAATGGGAACAGGAAACAGATGGTCAAACACAGGAAAATGAGAGAGACACTCTAGAATGATGATGAAAAGGAAATCCAAGGTTGATTGCTGTGGTCTAGGCATAGATGATAACCCATGAAGATGGCTTCAGTTTGGAAAACTGGTGACTGAGTAAAAAGTAGAACTTCATATTCATAGCAATCCATCCCACAGAGTGTACTGATAGGCACAGTGGATGTCAATGGAGCAATCGCTTTCACTTTTACTGATTGGATCCATAATATTGTTGATGTATGGCTGAGACTAGATGAGAAGACAATTAAGAAATACGTTAATATAAAAAATGAGACCTTGCATCTCTTTCAGATAACTTTGTGATAAGACCTTTTGCTCCCCCATGTATTACAATGCAGAATGAAATACAAACTTAGTCAAATATGAATTCTTCTGAGAAGAAAATCCTGTTTATGCATGTGTAAAATTCCTCCTGACCCTAAATTCATATTCACCGGGAATCTCAGAATGTGGTCTTATTTGAAAATAAGGTCTTTGCAACTGTAATTAGTTAAGACAAGGCCATACAGGGCATACTAGATTAGGATGAGCCCTCAATTCAGTGACTTGTGTCCTTAATGCAAAGAGGAGAGGACACCGAGAAACAGGGAGGAAGGCCGTGAGAAGGCAGGCAGATCAGAGAAATGCAGGTACAAGCCAAGAAATGCCAGAAACCACCAGCAAGCACCAGAAGCTAGGAAGAGGCAAGGGACAATTCTTTCCTAGCACCCACAGAGGGAGTGTGACCATGCTGACACCCTGATTTACAATTCTTGCCTCCAGAAATGTGACAGAACAAATCTCTGTTGTATTAAGTCAGCCAGTTTTTGGTAACTTACATGTAATTAATAGGTTTATTTTTTAGAGGTTTAGAATTTCAAGTTTATAAAATATGATCATTTCTATAAAAGTTGGGCATTGGGCTTTTGATCTAGAATTACAACTGATTGCCATTTTTTTTTTTTTTTTTTTTTTGAGACGGAGTTTCGCTCTTGTTACCCAGGCTGGAGTGCAATGGCGCGATCTCAGCTCACCGCAACCTCCGCCTCCTGGGTTCAAGCAATTCTCCTGCCTCAGCCTCCCGAGTAGCTGGGACTACAGGCACGTGCCACCATGCCCAGCTAATTTTTGTATTTTAAGTAGAGACGGGGTTTCACCATGTTGACCAGGATGGTCTCGATTTCTTGACCTTGTGATCCACCCGCCTCGGCCTCCCAAAGTGCTGGGATTACAGGCGTGAGCCACCGCGCCCGGCCCTGATTGCCATTTTTTAAAAGGAAAATCAAATCAACTTATTTCAGCTTCAAATTATAGTCCCTAACTATCTAGTCCATCACTATGCTGCATTAGGACTGTTTGCAGGAAGTTGTCATCGCTCCTTTTGAGTAGACAGCCATGCTGACTGTGAAGGGGTGTTTTCTCAGTGAGAATGGCTTGGGGAAGGTCAATTCTGATTCACTCCTTCTGCTCTCCTCTCACGGCCCCTCCCAACTGCCTACTATGTCACCAGACTTCCCCCTTCATATTCTTTGTAATTGTTCATATGAAGCAACTAAGAAGGTTGCTTTGCTTCTAACACCTTCCTGAGAGTTCACATCACTATTTCCATGTGTCCTGGAGAGATGTCATATTACACATAGACAGACTCTAATCTATGCCCTTGAAATATTCCTATCTTTTACAAAAGAGAGAAAATAAGCCATAAACTGAATTCTGAATGGTCAGAATATTCACAGAGAATGGAATACTCATATTATTTTAGAATGGGAGGATGTGTATTAGTCTGTTTTCACATTGTTGGTAAACACATACCCAAGACTGGGCAATTTACAAAAGAAAGAGGTTTATTGGTTGGAATTATAGTTCCACATGGCTGGGGAGACCTCTCAATCATGGTGGAAGGCAAGGAGAAAGAAGCCACATCTCACATGGATGGCAGCAGGCAGAGAGCGTGTGCAGGGAAACTCCCATTTTTAAAACCATCAGATTTCGTGAGACACATTCACTATCATGAGAACAGCGTTGAAAATACCTGCCCCCATGATTCAATCATCTCCCACCAGGTCCTTCCCATAATATGTAGAAATTGTGGGAGCTACATAAGATGTATATGTATTAAATGATAATGATATTGAAATCCTTTTTGCTTTTCAAGAATATTAAAAAGTAAAAATCTTAGGCACATCAAACATGATGCAGATAATTATTCCCAGATTTCAGCCAATTTGCTAAATGGCCCCCTGGCAGGTATTAAGAAATTCATTCTGATTCTTCTGCTGGCCCTTTTCATATCTTATATTCTAAGTACTTTTGGGGTTTCCTCTCTGGAATAAGAGTACAGTTGTTTTTCCCCTGCCTTGAGGAACTTTAGGGGACTTCAGAAGGGCGATGCTCTTTAAATTCAATATGGCACAAGAGGTTACTGAGAAGAAGAAACACATTTGCCCATTTGGACTTCTGCCAAATGTTATAATTGGTATCAGAATACGTGCAAGAATCGATTCATTTTGTCTGTAGTAGAATTTAGATGTGACTTATTTTAGTGATGGAATCAATTTTATAATGTATAAGCTAGATGAAGGTAGAAATAAAAAAGCAAAAGGAAATATTCTTCTGTGGCATTGCAGAACCCATACATAGACATTCCCTTGACTCTTTTCCTTAGGTTGTGGCAGACATCTTTGCCATGCAGATAGAGGTGTTTCCTTTTGCAGACAAATGGGTTTCCTGGTAACACTTTGCCAGGAAGTCAATTTTCCTTATCAGCCATGGGTTTTTTTTGTTTTTGTTTTTGTTTTTCTGAGCAAGATAAACACACCTGTTATGTAGAGAGAAGACAAAGGAAGATGTCATCAGTGAAGCCATGCAGTAGACCATTGTAACCTGTTAATTCTCCTCAGAGGCAGATGGCTCTAACAGATGCTATTTTAAAGTGAAGTGTGCAAAATGAAGTGAGGAATGTAAATGAATAGAAGCACATAATAACACAGTAGAGAAATTACAGTATATAGAAGATACTGAAAAGTAATGATCAGAGGCATAGGAAGGGGTTCAGTTTCAATTTTCTGCATGTGGCTAAGCAGTTCTCTAAGCACCATTTGTTAAGTAGGGAATCCTTTCTCTATTGCATGTTTTTGTCAGGTTTGTTAAAAATTAGATGGCTGTAGGTGTGCGATCTTATTTCTAAGTTCTCTATTCTGTTCCATTGGTCTGTCCGCTTTTGTACCAGAACCATGTGCTTTGGTCATTGCAGACCTGTAGTATAGTTTGAAGTCAGGTAGCATGATATCTCCAGCTTTGTTCTTTTTTGCTTAGTGTAAGGCCGGTTGCCTCACCGGGAGCTCAGACGCGCCCATTCCTCCCAGCATCTGGGAATTACATCGCCACTCCACAATCAACATGTAAGTCCTCCACACAGCCTCCCCAACACCCACCCCTGAAGCAAACTCCGCACCCAACACCTAGCCCGCCACTGGAAACTACCGCCCAAAAATTTTCAAAAAGCCCCAACAAACCTTGCCCAATAGCACTTTCTTGCCCAATAACACTGTCTTGCCTGATAGCACTCCCTTACCCCATAAGCACTTTGCCCCATCAAGGTCATTTTTCCCCAAAGTGGCCCGCTCACCAAAAATCCCGCCTACCCACTAATAGTAAGTAGCTTGCCTCCTCCACGTCCTGTGTTCCAATATCCAATCAAGTGCCTTATGCTTTGTCTCCTCAGTTCCCAATTAAACGCCTTCACTCCCTATAAAACCCCTTGCCCTAAAAAGTTAGGCGTGACTTCTCTGGCCCCCTCCCAAACCATGGAACCTCACCTAGTACCTAAATAAACTGTTTTTTCATTTTCTTATACTGGTCTCAGTTTCCTCATTTTAAACTTGGCAATAACCCTTACACTTAGGATTGTCTTAGATATTTTGGCTCTTTTTTGGTTCCATGTAAATTAAAAATTTCTTTTCTAATTCTCTGAATAAGTTAAAGGTAATTTAATGAAAATAGCACTGAATCTATGAATTAATTTGGGCAGTATGGCCATTTTCACAGTATTGATTCTTTGTATTCATGAGCATGAAATATTTTTCCATTTGTTTGTGTCTGCTCTGATTTTCTTGAGCCGTGGTTTGTAGTTATCCTTGAAGAGGTTCTTCATTTCCCTAGTTAGCTCTATTCCTAGGCGTTTTAGTCCTTTTGTAGCAATTGTGAGTGGGAGTTCATTCATGATTTGGCTCTCTGCTTGCCTGTTATTGATGTATAGGAATGCTAGCAATTTTTGCAAATTGATTTTGTAACCTGAGATTTCACTGAAGTTGCTTATCAGCTTAGGAAGATTTGGCGCTGAGACAGTAGATTTTTCTAGATATACAATTACATTATCTGAAAATAAAGATAATTTGACTTCTTCTCTTCTTATTTGAAAGCCTTTTATTTCTTTCTCTTGCCTGACTGTCCTGACCAGAACTTCCAATACTATGTTGAATAGCAGTGGTGAGAGAGGGCATCCTTGTCTTGTGCCAGTTTTCAAGGAGAATGCTTCCAGGTTTTGATCAAACAGTGTTATATTGGCCGTGGGTTTGTCATATATGGCTCTTATTATTTTGAGGTATGTTCCTTCAAAACCTACTTTATTGAGAGTTTTTAACATAAAGGATTTTGAATTATATTCAACGTCCTTTCTGCACCTATTGAGAAAATCATGTGGTTTTATCTTTAGTTTAGATTATGTTATGAATTACATTTATTAATTTGCTCATGTTGAAGAAACCTTGCACCTCGAGGATGAAGCCAACTTGATCTTGGTGGATAAGCTTCTTGATGTGTTGCTGGATTCAGTTTGTCAGTATTTAATCGAGGATTTTTGCATCAATGTCCATCAACAATATTGGCCAGAGTTCTATTTTTTGTTGTTGTATCTCTGCCAGCTTTTTGTAGCAAGATAATGCTTGCATCATAAAATGAGTTAGGGAGAAGTCCCTCAGTTTTAATTGTTTGAAATAGTTTCAGAAGAAATGATACCAGCTCCTCTTTGTACCTCTGGTAGAATTCAGCTGTAAATCTGTCTGGTCTTCCACTTTTTTTGGTTGGTAGGCTACTTTTGACTGCCTCAATTTTAGAACTCATTATTGGTCTATTCAGGGATTTAGTTTCTTTCTGATTCAGTCTTGGGAGTGTGTATGCATACAGGAATTTATCTATTTTTTCTAGATTTTTTAGTTTGTTTTCATAGAGCTGTTTATAGTATTCTCTAATGGTTGTTTGTATGCGTGTGAGTTCAGTAGTAACAGTCCTCTTATTATTTCTGATTATTTGTGTCTTCTCTCTTTTCTCCTTTATTAGTCTACCAAATGGTCTACCTATATTATTAATTTTTTCAAAACACTCTCTCTTGGATTCGTTGAGTTTTTGAAGGTTTTTTTGTGTATCTCTACCTTCCTTCAGTTCCATTCTGATATTAGTTCTCTAGTTATTTTAGTTGTGATGTTATGTTGTTGATTTGAGATCTTTCTAGTTTTTTGATGTGGACATTTAGTGCTACAAATTTCTCTCTTAACACCACTTGAGCTGAGTACCAGAGATGCTGGCACATTGTGTCTTTGTTTCATTTGTTTCAAATATCTTCTTGATTTCTGCCTTAATTTAATTATTTGCCAAGGAGTCTTTCAGAAGCACATTGTTCAGTTTCCATGTAGTTGTTTGGTTTTGAATGAATTTCTTAATCTTGAGTTCTAATTTGATTGCTCTGTGGTCTGAGAGACTGTTATTATTTCAGTTCTTGTGCATTTGCTGAGGAGTGTTTTACATCCAATTATGTGATCAACTTTAGAGTGAATGCCATTTGTCAATGAGAAGAATGTATGTTTTGTTGGCTTGGGGTCAAGAGTTCTGTAAATATCTATCAGGTTCACTTGATCAAGAGCCGAGTTTAGGTCCTGAATATCTTTGTTAATTTTCTGTCTTGATTATCTAATATTGTCGGTGGGGTGTTAAAGTCTCCCACAATTATTGTGTGGGAGTCTAAATCTCTTTGTAGGTCTATAAGGACTTATTTTATGAATCTGGGTGCTCCTGTATTGGATGTATATGTATTTAGGATAGTTAGTTATTCTTATTGAATTAGACCCCTTACTATTATGTAATGCCCTTGTCTTTTGTGATATCTGTTTGTCTAAAGTCTGTTTTGTCAGAAACTAGAATTGCAACCGTTGCTTTCTTTCATTTTCCATTTGCTTTGTAAAATTTCCGCTTTCCCTTTATTTTGAGCCTTTGTATGTCTTTGTGCATGAGATGCATCTCTTGAATACAACACACTGATGGATCTTGACTGCTTACCCGGCTTGCCATTCTGTGTCTTTTAATTGGGGCATTTAGCCCATTTACGTTTAAGGTCAATATGTGTGAATTTGATTCTATTATAATGACACTAGCTGGTTATTTTGCAGACTTGTTTTTGTAGTTTCTTCATAGTGTCAGTGGTCTGTGTACTACAGTGTGTTTTTGTAGTGGCTTGTAACAGTTTTTCCTTTCCGTATTTAGTACTTCTGTCCTCGTGGTGACAAATTCCCTCATCATTTGCTTGTCTAAAAAGGATCTTATTTTTCCTTTGCTTTGAAGCTCAGTTTGGCTCAGCTAGGTTCATTATTACCCACCTTCTGAAACCTATTTCTTTCACTTCAGCAATCTCAGCCTTAGCTCAGTTCTGTGACCTTGCTGAAGAAGTGTTGTGATCATATGGAGGAGAAGGGGACACTCTGGCTTTTTGAGTTTTTAACATTTTTGCCTTGATTCCTTCACAGCTTTGTGAGCTTATCTACCTTCGATATTTGAATGAAAGTTTTTGTGGAATCTTTGTTGTTGTTGTGCTTTCTGTTTGTTTTTCTTTTAACAGTCAGGCCCCTCTTCTGTAGCACTGCTGCAGTTTGCTGTGGGTCCGCTCCAGATCCTAATTACCTGGGTTCCTCCTTCATCTGGATGTATTACCACTGAAGGCTAAAACACAGCAAAGATGGCAGCCTGCTCTTTCTGGAAGCTCTATCTCAGAGAGGAACTGACCTGATGCTCACCTGAACACTCCTGTAGAAGGTGTCTGGAGACCCCTGTTGGAAGGTCTCACCCAATCAAGAGGAATACGATTAGGTCCCGCTTAAAGAAACAGTCTGGATATCCCTTGGCAAAGTGGGTGCACTGTGCTGTGGGGAACCCTCCTCGTTGAGATTCCCCAGACTCTCCAGAGCCATCAGGCAGGAAAGGCTGAAAGACTGAGTTGACAGAGACCACAGCTGTCCCTTACCTGAGGGCCTTTGTCCCAGGGAGGTCAGAGTCCTGTTTATAAAACTGTGGCTGGAGTTGCTGAAATTCCTACAGGGAGGCCCTGCCCAGTGTCCCATTTAAAGAAGCACTCTGGCCACAATCTGCCACAGCAGGTCTGCTGCACTGTGGGGAATTTCTCCCAGACCCAGCAGACCAGGACAGTGGACTGGAGCCACAAAGATAGTGGCCACACACTGCAAGTTTAAAGTTCAAATTTACATTATCCATGTGTTCTGGCAAATTACAGCCTGGCAAATTAATTTAAAGAGTCACTGATTAGTAGCATTTCAATCTAATTCTTGTTAGCAAAATATGTAGAATCTATCTTCAGAATATATTTGATATCAAGCCAGTTCTCATGATCTCTCCTAATATCATTCTACGCTTAGAACCGTAATCTCTCTAGATCACTGTGATTGCTGCTTACAAGTTTTTTTGAACTTGCCTCCTTTATTTATTCTCAACAAAGACAGATGGTGCCACTCATCTACTCAAAACTCTCAGTGTTTTCCTATCTCATACAGAATAAACTCCCAGACCTTAACCATGGTCTTCTAGGCAGCTTGCCCAGGCTCCTCCAGATCTGATCCCCAGCTGCTTTTCTGATCCCATTTCCTTCCACTTTTCCCCTCCTTCACGTCTGTACCATACACACTGACATATGCTGTTCTAAGGAAACACCAGGCAAGTTCCTGCTTCATAACCTTTGACTAGTCCTTTTGCTTGGAATACTCTTCCTAATTCTTATGAATAGTCTATTCTGTTTCTATACACAACAAAACAAATAAGATGATATAAAAATAATGAAAACTATAAAGCATTCAGTAATATAAAGAAAGTGTGTATGATGTTTAAGGATAAATTATAAAATTTTACTGAAAAGCATTAAAGAGTTAAATAAATACAGAGATATTTCATGGTCATGACTGGAAAAATCATAATGATACCTATAGAATAGTACCATCCTAATTGATATATTAATTTAATGGAGTAGAAATAAAAATCCTGTCTTAGTTTTTATGAAATTTGCAAGTTGTTTATGCCATTTATACGGTAATTAGAAGGGCCAAGAATTATTGAAAATTTAAGAAAAAGAGCACGTTGGGGGTATTTATCACTCAGACCTCAAAAATAGCTTACGGTATTTGTTTAGAAAGATAGATAAATGTACTAATGGAAGAGAATAGACAAAATAAAAAAAAATCCTACATATATTAAGCCCTGCTGTATGACAGACACAGCACTATAGATCAATGAGAGAAATAATTAATTCATACAAATAACGATGATGAAATTGGTTACTCACATGAAACAAATGGAAACTATATTTTCCTTTTACCATGCTGCAAAAGAATTCTAGAGTGGCTGAAAATCTAATCAGCCACAATGTATACATATTTCAAAATATCATGTACATGAAAAATCTATGTAATTTTATTTGTCAATTAAACTAAATTTACAAAAAAGAAAATATAATTAGAAAGAGCAAAATGTTACAATGGGAAATGTCTGTTTTCCAAAAGAGAATGTTTAAAATAAGTAAAATGGTAATTCCAAGGTTCACAGTCCTGGAGAAGCTAATTGAACAATATACTAATGCCTAGCAGTTATATTAGAATATCTAAATTAAGAAAACCTGGCCAAGACTTAAATATAACATATAGAATAAATACAGAATAGTGTTGCATAGAAAAAAATACTATATATTTATACACGTGTACGTGTGTGTGTGTGTATATATATTATATATGTATGTGTGTATATATATATATATATATATATATAAAGAAGGTGATTAATATCAAAAGGAGGCACACAGAAGACTAAATGTATAGGTAACATCTTATTTCTTTTTTGAATTTTATTTTAATTTACAATAATTGTTGTATATTGTTTTGGGATACAATATGATGTTTTGATATATGTTCACAGTGGGGAATGACTAAATCAGGCTAATGAACAATTCTATCACTTATCTTTTTTTGTGATGAAGCACTTAAAATATACTCTTTAAGCAGCTTTGAAATAAACAATGCATCATTATTTATTATAACCAATATTCTATGCAATAGATAACTAAAACTTATTCTTCCTGTCTAACTGAATAATTCCTTAAGTGACTGCTGAGAACTCATTATATTTATATACTATATATATTATTTCACTTAAATCTTTCATTATATGATTTTTTTTAAATGTAGACAAAGGAAACTATATGTTAAAAAATGCTGAATGACTCGCAGACCCACTGTATCTTGTTCCACTTTCTGTCTTCAGATCCTGACATGAAATGTTACTCAGATAATTTGCTCATATGAAATTGTGAAAGATTAACAGTAACTTAAATTACAATGAAAAATTTAATTAAATTACTATAGAAAGACAGAAATTTATCTTAAGAAAAAAAGAGCGGATAGGTGAAAGAGTAATGTATATCCAAAGATAATATAAACATTTACAGAGAAGGATTGGGGTTCAGGAGACCTGATTCCAAATCTGACCATATGACCATACACTAACTCACAGAGTCATATTGGATATGTTGTTTCTGGTGGATTAAAATTTATCACAAATTATTTGACATCCCTTTTACTAAGAAGTGGAGTCCTTTCTCCACCCCTGGTTCTGGGCTGGACTTTGACTGATTTTTCCAGTGAAATATGGCAGAATTGATGCCCTCCCAGTTACTACTCTAGTCTTTAAGAAGACTGACAGCCTTACCGTGGTCTCTCAAAATCCTAATTTACTATATAAGAAGTTTAGCTACCTAGCCAGAGAGAAGACATGGAGATCCCCTGAGACTTTACGTAGAGGGAGAAGGGCCAATTTGAGCCCAGCTTTGTAACAATCTCTGTAAAGGTACAGGTATGTGATTGAAGCCATGTTGGGCCCTCTACTCCAGCTCAGACATCATCTAAATACCTCTGAGTAATCCCTAAGGATGGCATATAAAGCAGTTGCCTAGCCAACTCAGCAGCTTGGATTCCTCCTTACTAATAGCTTTTTTTCTTGAAGAATACATTTCACATTGTTTGAACATGACCACTTAAATGGGCTGTAATTCCTAGTCACACTAGAAATTCATTCAACAGAAATGTTTTTTATGGAACTACTTCTGTTCAGATTGACTTTTTCTTGCCCATAAAAATCATCAGATATAAAAGTTTTTGTTTGAAGTCAGTATGTATTTAGTAGTTTGTAAATGCAGCAACAGGTAGCTGGAACTGAATTTGTTACCTGGAAGTGGGATGCTGCCCTAATAAAAACCTAAAACTTGTGGCATTAACCTTGGACCAGACAGTGGGTAGATGCTGGGAGGACACCAAGTAGACTGACAGTGAAAGCTTGGAAGTAGATGGGACCTTGAGGGACAGTGAGGAAAAGGTATTTGATGGCCGGATTAAAGGTTATCCTTGTTATATAGCGGTGGAAGGTTTAGCAATGCTGTTACCTATAGCAATATGAAAGATGGGAAATAACACTTAGTGGCTTAATGATATAAGATGATTTCTATGCAGAATTTGTAAAAAGCCAACTAGGTTCAAGTAGCCTCTAATATATGTATTAAAGAAGGAACTGTTAAGTTTTCAAGTTAAATTTGGAGAAATACGATGTATTCAAAATAGTCTTTCTAGCCAGCAAAAAGTTATCAAAAGAAGAAATAGTCTCAGGTGAAAATTAAAATCCAGAGCCATAAAACATGATATCAGGGAGTAGATGTAAGGCTATAACAAACTTTTGTAAGACTTCAGACCCTCTTTGCTGCATAACAGATAGGTGCTTTCAGAATCTCAGGGGAGTTTTCTACAGCAACTTCGCAGACAACCCAAGTTTGAGCAGAGTCTCTCTCGGAAAAATGGTTGTAAGATTTTTTTCCTAATGAAATGTACACCCATAAAGCTCAGAGCAAAGCCACACAGATCTTTTTTTTTTTTTTTTCTCAGTTGTTTAAAACAACTGCATTAGCAAAAGCACCGCTAGCTTAGATCAAAAGGGACTGCGATAGTTCAGAAAAAGTTGGAGTTTCCGACCTTCAGGGAGCAGGAAGCTAACTGATAGGGCTATTCAGATATTGATATTGGCTGTTTTCTCATATAAGAGGAAAGATGATTCAGAAGGCAATATACAACCCAGATAATGAAGGCAAGATTGAAGAGAGTTTGTCCCAGGGAGCAAGACTGGGTTCCAATTAATGAACTAGGAATATTGTAGGAGTGGATTTCAGAATTTCTATCACCTAGAGATTGTTATGTGCTTCCTCTCTCCTTCTTTTTGAAAAATGCATGTTTATTGCAGTTTTCTTAGCCTTCCATTGTATGTTTCGTGTGTGCATTGCGGGGGAATATAACTTACATCTTTAATTCAAGAATCTTTGGATTAACAGGAATCTTCGGGAGTCTTATCTACATCTCTGGACCTAATTTAGATAATGAGACACTGCATATCAAGTCAGTTTTAAAATAAGACTTTGAGGGATCCTGGGAGGAGTTAAGGAGTTACATGAGAAAATTGAATAATCTGTATCCAGAGTAAGGGCTATGGCATATTAAAAATGGCAAAAAGTATTTGACATTCATTCCAATGAGTGGTTATGTTGGTTTCCTCACCATTTGAATCTAGACTAATAAATGATTACGTTGAATGATGGATATGACTAATAATATTGCATATTTTGGGCCTATTCTGTAAAAGAACTATCTTGATCACTGGAAGTCCTGGGTTTCCACGTGATAGGTCCAGCTACCCTGCTGGAGAAAACCAACAAGAGACATTGAAACTACATAGGGAAGAAATGTACAGCTGTTTTCAACCTTCCAACATTCCTGTCAAGTTACCAAGCATATGAGTGTAACTGTCTTAGAAACTGCCCGATTTCATGACTCACAAAACAGTTTGATACAAATGGTTATTAAAGTACTAAATTTTGGGGTATTTTTATACAGCAACAGGTAACTAGATGGACAGATAGGTAGGTAGCCAGTTAGCTAGCAAGATAGATAAGCAACTCAGTATCAGAATCCTGTTTGTTGAGCAGTAAAAATAGAGATGTTTGAATTACATTATGTCTGACCGAAACATTCAATTAATAATTTATTCCAGTTTATTCTGTCCACTTTGAAGCATTTTCTTATACATTTTGATCAAATCTCTAGGCTAAATAATGGGGGACAGAATAAATAACAAAATCTTTGCTAGGCATTAATTACGGCAAAGATATTTGGACAACTGCCCCTCAATTTAAACCAGTTGAACTCTGACAATGCCCATGATTTTAAAAAGACTATTTCATTGTAGTTCATGGTCTATTTTCCAAGAGAAATGTATCTGTCCCCTGACACTTCTTAAAATAATCACAGAGAAACAGAGACTAATGTGCTTGGATAGATGTTAATTACCCTGTACTACTGATTACAGATAGCAGGAGCTGAGGTTTCCTGGATATGAGAGCAAATTGTGAAGGGTCAGTTTCAAAGTAAGTATTATTATGTATCAGAAAATAGCTCTTTTCATATAGAATACATATAGTATTATTTGGTCATTATTAATTAAGCAGGTTGTAAATTCCAATCGTAAGCAAATGAGTCAACAGAAATGCTTTTAAGTGTGTGATTTCTGCTCACTTTTTCTTCTGAGAAATTTTATTGGGGAATATCACTTTTATACATATGTTTCTGCATGAATTAGAGGGCCCAAGTTCAGCATACCAATTCTTTAATGATTTATATGAAATTAACAGATGATTATCAAGGGCTTATATAGAGGGGGATATTTGCACTGCATTTTTCACATTGCAAAAGTCAGCGTTATGAGGTATAATTTGGACACAATAACATTGAAAAAAAATCTGCCAAAGCATAAGGACATTTGCATCACTCTATAAAATTACATGGTAACTTTTAATAGTTCATCTTCTCTAATATCCATAGAACCTGTCAACCAATGACGTGCTTCTGTTATTACAATGTTGCCTTATCTAAAATTTCAAATAAACAAAATCATACTGTAGGTACTTTTTCCATGTCTTTTTCATAACGTAATGCTTTCAAGATTTATCCATGCAGCTGTGTTTCCCAGAAGTTTACTTTTGATTGCTTCATTTCTTTTTGACTGATTCTATTATATGAATATATTACAATTCATTTACCCACTCACCAGTTCAAAGGTATTAGGATTGTTTATCCTGTTATTAATAAAACTACTGTGACTATTCAAATATAACTTTCGTGTGGACAAGTTTTTTCCTGGAAATGAAATAGCTGGGTCATATTGTAAGTGTACTTTGAACTTTATGACATTTACAAACTTCCATCCACCATGGCTGTACCAGTTTGCATACCCGCCAGCAATGTTTCAGTTGCCTCACATTTTTTTGTCAAAGCATGGTGTTTTCATTCTTCTAAATTTGAACCATTTTGATTTTTTTTGTAGTAGTATCTGATTGTGGTTTTAATTTTTAGTTCTCTAATGACTAATGATGTTGAACACATTTTATGTGCTCATGTGTCCACTTACATCTTTTGTCCAGTTAAATTTTTTTTGCCTAACATTGAATTATAGGGGTTTATTATATATTTTATATACAAGTCATTTAGAAAATATATGATTTGTAAATATATTTTTCCAGTGTGTGGCTTACATTTTCATTTTCCTAATGGTATTTTTGAAGTGGAGAAGTTTTAACTTTAGATGAACTTCAATTTATCATTTTTTTTCCTTTTCTATGGATTGTACTTTTCGTGTCATATCTGAAAAATCGTCGCCTAACAAAGGTCAGATGATTTTATCCTTTTTTCAAAGAATTTTATAGTTTTAGATATCCATGATCCATTTTGAGTTAATTTTTGCATACATTGAGTTAAGAAGCTAATTCATCTCTTTGCCTATCGTTATCCAGTTGTCCCAGCACCATTTGTCAAAAAGATTACCTTTTGCCCACTGAATTTTCTTGGTACCTTACTTAAATTCAATTTACCAGAGACGTAGGAGTTTAAATCTAGATTTTCAACTTTCTTCTATTACATTATGTGAGGGGTTTTTTTTTTTGAGCTAGAATTATACCTTGATTATAATAGCTTTTTAATAATTTTAAAATTGGAAAGCATTAAGTCTTACAATCTTTGTTTCAACATTATTTTGGATATTCTGGGCTATTTACTTTTCTATATACATTTTGTAATCAGCTTGCCAATTTTTGCAAAAAAGCCTGCTATGATTTTGAAAAATATCCTAATAACTGCATTAATTTGTAGACAATTTCCATATTAAGTTATTCTTCCAACCAAGTGATATTTTGTATGTCTCTATTTGTTTTGGTCTGTTTGACCCTCCCCTAAATAATATTTTACAGTTTTCAGTCGTTTCACATATTTTATTAAGATTATCTTTACACAGTACATAATACTTTATGTTAACCAGTAAGTGGTATTTTTCATTTTCAATTTTTATTTTTATCGTTAGCAGACAATAAAAATTATGTAAATTAATTTTTACATAAAAATTGCCTTGAATATTTCCCCTCCCTACACTATTCTAATAGCTTTTTATCTGAATTAAGATAGTTTTATTTTTTCATTTCCAATTTTTATGGTTTTTTCTTCTGTGTTTTCACCTTATACTGGCCAGACCTTCCATTATTAAGATGAATAGAGGTGGTGAGAGAAAATCTTTGCCTTATTCCTGAAGTTATGGGTAAGCATTCAAACTTTCAACATTCAATATGATTTCAGCATTGGATTTTTCATAGATGTTATTGACCAGACTGAAAAAAAATCACCTTCTATTACTACATTGGTGAGATATTTTAAAAATCAGGAACAGATGTTGAATTTTTTGAAGTGCTTTTCACGTTTATTGAGATAGTTAGGTTGTTTTTTTTTCCAGTCTGAAAATATAGTGAATTACATTGATTGCTCTTTGAATATTAAATTAACCTGTGTTCTTGAGATAAGTCTGACTTAGTAATGGTGCATAATATTTTAAATATATTGTTTGATTTAATTTGCCAACATTTGTTTGTAAAATTTTATACCTATGTTCATGAGACATATCTGTCTGTAGTTTTCATGTAATGTCTTTTCCTGGTTTTGATATAAAGGTAATTCTGACTTCATAGAATACAAGGGGAAATCCTTCTTCCTTTGTTATTTTCTGGAAGAGCTGGGGTAAATTCTAATAGTTTGGTTTTGTTTGTAACATTCTTTATAACATTTTTTTGTTTGGTTTGGCTTTGTCATATTCTTTTCTGACTCTTCTTTAATCTCATGTCAGTAGGCCCATGCTAGATCTTCAACTTGGTTTTTTTCCATTAGGTTATTGAATGCTCTTAAGTAAGTTGTATATTTTGGTTTGTTGGTTCATAGTTTTGTGATTCCTTAGAATTCATGAAGATTAAATTGTTTACAAGCAAAGTAGCATCTCCTCTTTTGAGCTGACATCCAATGAGCAGAAAAATCCAGTCCCTCTCTAGCAACGGGTCTCTCAATGTGTGTAGCAAGAAACAGTTTGCTCCACTGTGGGATCTGGGAGCCACTTGGCTCACCAGAGTAACTTCACTCCAAATCCACAGCCAACAGGTGGGTGTGGAGTCCTGATTCCTCAAAAAATCCACTCCAGGAGTTGTTTGCTTGTTTGTTAATTCCATCATCGGGGTAGCAGGCACTCTGCTCTATAGCTAGTCATTTATTCAATCATTCAACAAATATTTATGAAAGGCTACATAGTGTTAGAAAGTATTCCTAGCACGTAGAACACAACAGGAAGCAAACTGAAAAAGATCTCTGTGCTCATGGAGTTTATTGGGGTTTAAGGGTGATAAAACATAAATATAATAAATTCTAAAACAGTATGCCAAAAAGTGGTGAATGCTGTCAAAAGAAGAAAAGTAAGAGAGTAAAAAAGACATCAAATGTTAGGAAGAGAAAGTTTGCTGTGTTCAACGGAACACTTAGGAGATTCTTCTCATTGAGAAGAGATTTGAGAAGATTTAGAGGGCATGAGCAATGAAATCAAGTGAGTTTCTACACAAGGGCATTCCAGGGAGAGGGAATAGCTAGAGCTAAGGCTTCAAGGCAAGGTACCCCTGCCCCTCTCTGCATTCTGGTGTCAAGGAAGAGTCCATTCTCTGCTCATCCTCTGAGGATTTAGACTCTGCCATCATTCATGGTCTTGTTTCCTTCCCAGTGGGAGCTGGGAAGAAGGGAGTCACAGTTGTATTTAGAAGCTGACTCAGCTTTTGAGTTCCTCTCCTACAAAGTATGCATTGGAGGCACTGTCCAATAATGAATACTAGCCCAGCTTAGCACTTTAATATTAGAAAATGAGACACATAGAAAACCAATTAATATGTCACTGAGAGAGATTATTGTATATCATTTTAAGGTAGGACAGTCCTGATGACAAATAGCATAACACAAGCAAAATGATAATTAGTGTTTGATTTGTGGTTGAAAACGCCTGCACAGAATTGCTCCTTTTTTTTTTTTAAACTTTAAAATAGCCGAGCAGAACATCTTATCTAAATGCAAAAATGCATTATTTATTATTGGTTTTCATCTATTCAAAGATATCAGATTTTAAGTTCCTGTAGTATTCTTGGGATCCATCTGTCTTGGGATCCATCAAGAACATTAGGAAGTAAGATAAACCTGAAGGCAGTATCATTTATAAAAGAAATATAACATTGAGACCTTGAATATTCAACAATTTATATACCTGGCATTTTCTTTATTAAAAATGCATTCCTCTACATTTTCTCCTTAGTATTTGATTAATATCTTAGTACCTGATTACTATCATAAACTAGTACTGATAGGTTGAATTGTCTTTGTTCTCTTCTGTAACAGCTGAAATGATCTGGCTATCTTTCAAGTTTTCAAATGCAAAATATGAAATAAAAATTACATTACATTATAAAAATTGCAGTAGTTGGTTTGACAGCTATTTTAAAGTTAAACTTGTATTTTTCAACAAATTTTCATACCTTTTTGTGGTATGGAAATTTAAATATTATATAATATATGTGATTTTAAATATTATATAAAATTTCCTTTTTGAGTTTTAAATACAAATGTGAATGCATATGTAAAAACACATTTGAATTAAATACACATATATACTCATGGCAAAGTCATTGAATAAACTTCAGACCTAGTCTTCTCAATAATAATTCACAATAATAATACTAATTCTCAAAAATAATAAGTATTAAAAAAACATGAATTTCCAGGGCAAGAATTTTCACATTTAGAAGGAGAATTGTATTAAACCTTTTGTATAAAATAATAGATATGTTAATTATTTTATGGACCTGGGCATTTTATTGCTCACAAAAGATTTAGAGGTATGTTTGTGTCACACTCAAGTTCTTATCTGAGCCAATTACAAATGTCTTAACATTCCGGCTAAAAAGTCCAGTTGGATTTAGTAAACATTTATTTACACAGTTTCAAGAACGTTTAAGCATTTCATTTTTAGAAACCAAATTTAAATAAAATTGCTTTGGACAAACATCTGAATAAATCAAACCAAGCGAACATAAAAAAATGCACAAAGGTCAATAGAAGTGAGAGTATAACATTTTTTAAAAAATACAGTTTAATGAGAAGATAGCAACCTAAAGCATTTTTAAATACTTTTTAGTTCTAAGATTCATGTATTAGATCTAGGGCTGTTATAACAAAGTACCACATATTATGTGGCTTAAACAACAAAAAAATATTACCTTACATTTCTGGAGGTCGGAAGTACAAAATCAAGGAATCAAGAGTGTTGATTCCTTCTGAGGGCTTGTTAGCAGTGGCAAACCCATATGGGCAGGTGTGCAGCAACTCCTTAAAGGAAAGAATTTATCTGAGGGGCATAAGGCAGGTGAGAGAGCAAGGCAAGTTTTAGAGCAACAGTGAGAGTTTGTTAAAAAGTTTTAGAGAAGGAATGAAAGAAAGTAAAGTACACTTGGAAGAGGGCCAAGTAGGTAACTGGGGTGATCCAAGTGCCTTGTTTGACCTTTAACTTGGGATTTTACATATTGTTATGGTTCCAGGGCTTTTGCATGTCTCCTCTCTCAGTTTCTCCTTGGAGTGGGCTGACCACATGCATAGTGGCCTGCCAGCACTTAGGAGGGGCTGCATGCATGGCGTATTTACGGAAGGTGTACATGTGCTCATTTGAGATGTTTTTCCCTTACCAGTTGAGTGTTCCTATGGGAAGTTCATATACCAGTGAAACTCTGCTACTTTGCCTTAGTGTACATGCTTGAGTCCACTTGGAGAGGAGTGGGGAAGAATGTCTTGATTTTCAGTTTATGAAGTCTGCAGCTACTAAATCGTCTTGAAAGACTTCAAAGTTAAGCAAGCGTCATAAATATACTGATAGTGAATGTGTTCTGAGAGCCCCTGAGATCTTATCAGGAATTGGTGATCACCAGTTTCAGCTGTCTTCTATCCATAGGGAGACGGCCTTTCCCTGGTGCCAGCTGCAACTTATTACTATTTTACAGAGACAGTTTAACAACTGCCCGACCATCACCTGATGGTCCCCTGACATTCCTGGGGTGGGGTTTCTCCTGCTATGCTAATGTCTGCCTAGTTACCTACTCTAACAGGCTGTGAGGGAAGAATCTGTTCTAGGCCTCTACCCTTGGCTTAAAGATGGTCATCTTCTCTCTGTGTCTTTTCACGTTGTCTTTCCTCAATGTGTATCTGACTTCGTGTACAAATTTTTCCTTTTTATATGGACACCAGCTATATTGTCTTAAGAGTCCACAATAATGACATCACTTTAACTTGATCTCCTTTGTAATGACCCTATCTCCAAATAATGTCAGATATTGGGGGTTAGATCTCCAACATATCTATTTTTTTGCTTTCCTTAGAGGACACAATTCAACCCATAATAACTTAGAAACTCCAAAGGAAACAAAAGTTAATATTATGTAATTACACTTAGCACAGAAATTCTTAGTTAACTATTAACTTGAAGCAGCACATTACACTAATTTTCATAGTCACAAAATGTTATCTCTTCTAAGGCTAAATGCTTGTGTCTAGTTTGTTTTTCTGTCACAAGCTCACTATCCAAATCACCTGTGCTCACTTAGAGCAGATTTAGAACACAGGTGATTAAACTGAGAGATTCCACTCCAATACTTAGAGAAGATTATATCAACTATTTCTGCCTCAGGGACATAGGGAAAAAAACTTGTCTCTCTGGTTGAACATGCTCACTACCAGTGTATTTACAAAGCTTGCTTATAGTTAAAGTCTTTCAAGATGAATTAGTAGCTGCAGAATTCATAAACTGAAAATCAAGAGACCATTTTTCTGCTCTATTGGCATTAATCTTTCTCTCTGCTATAAAAAAGAGTGTGTTTTTATTTACCGTATGCTATCTTAGTAATGCAGCGAAACAGAAAAAATGGCAATTATATTATTTACATCCAAAAGTTCTTAACCCAGGAAACTTATTTTGCTTTTATCCTCTTAAGTTTTGATCCAAACGTCCTTAATGTTTTCCTCAAGTTGACTAAATTTTAGACAGGCTTCTTCTTAACTATAGGTCTCTTAGCTCCATTTCCTTAGAGCCTTTATTTTAGAAAGCTTGCAGTTGTAAATTCCTTCTCTGCTCTTTTGAGATGTAACTATTCTACAATCCAGGAGTCTCTTTCTCAAGGACCTGGAAGCCATTCCTTTAAAATATAATCAAGAAAGGTAGGGCCCTTGGCTTCCAACCTATATAGAAGGTAAAAACCTGGCTTCCGTAAGTAACAATTTGTAAATCACATTGATCAACATCCTCACCCCTTAATCCCACCCTGCATTCTTCAGTGCTTTTCCATTAGCTCAATTAAGCATTTAAAAATCCTCCTGCTTTTTGTTTCAGGGAAGTTGAGTTCAATCTCAACTTCTGTTCCAATAGTCTCTGTCCCTAATTGCATAGTCTTGAATAAAATCTTCCTTGCCATTTTTAACAAGTTTCCATTGTAATCTTCCTCTTTAATAGTTTTGTCTGGGCCTATATTGGGGGTAACATATATGAATAAGAGAAGCTACATAATTATACCTATTCTGTAACTGAATTCACTATAATATTACTTTTCATTTTAATGTTAAGGCTATGAAAACCCTGAAATTACTTGGTATCATAAACATAATTTCTATGATCTATATATATATTCTGCTTTTGCTATATTCCATGCAATATTTTGATTATTTCTATTTCATGATAAAGCAAGGAAAATATTTGATGATGACTTCAAATATACAAGGATTTTCTACACAGAATTCTGAAATTCCTATCTATTTGCTACCTAGATATTTCCTGAGTTCTGTTTCTCTGTTCAAGGTCTATAACTATGCGTATATTTAAAGTCTGTGTCATCTTTTGTCTAGACCAAACATGTTTTACTTCAATCTGCAGTTTCTACCTCTTGCCACTCAAATACCTTTTTCTACAATGCAAAAGGGTAATCTCTCCTAAGTGGAAATCATAATATGTAATTGGCAGGGCCACCACCGCCCTACATAGTAGCTTTGTGAATTAAAAAAAAGGGTCTTTTCCTTCAAGTCAAATAGAATTTAAGTCAGTAGACTACTTTACAACCTAATAACTATACTTGGAATAATCTGGGGAAAGTGGGAACTTGGGCAGTTCTTTCTCCCAGAAGATGGTCCCCTGGTAGGGATATTTGAGGATGAGAATGCTTGTTGGCTGGCAAGAGAAGAGTAGAAAGCTTCAATGGACAGAGCTGATTGGTCACATCTTAACCAACTATACATTATGGCATCACCAAGAGAAGGACAGCTGGCTTTCTATGCTTTCTGATATGATACATATGAAATAAACAGTATAATCTGTGAAGTATTCTTGCCAAAATAGTTGTAATCCACACTTACTTTTAGGTCTACCTTCTAGTTTATAGAAAATATAGACAACAAAGCTGTAAGTTAAACATCATTGAAAGAAAACAGCAGGCAAATTCAAAAGGCGAGACTTTCTGCAGGATGACTGGCCTTCTATCTTTAACAATGGATACCATGAAAAATGAAGGATCTGCGTTAGGTTAAAATTCATTTAAAAGCTACAGTGACCAAACATGGCATAGCTCATGACTGGTTACTGATGGATTGATTAAACTCATGTGCTATTGGTTGAGGCCCCTGGGAAAATCAAAATATAAACTGGTCATTAGATGCTATTTTGGGATTATTGTCAGCTTTGTTAAGTTGAATAATATTGTCAGTATGTAACAAAATATATCTATTTAGAAATGAAATGTCATAATAGCTGCAATTTCTTTAAAAAACTTCTATGAAAAAATAGTTGAAGCAATTATGGCAACGTATAAACAATTGTTAAATTTAGGTGTTATCATAGACGTAATTATATTATGCAGTCCTCTGACTTTTTGATATGGTTGGACTTCTTTATAGCAAATTGTCAAAATACTGTAATATTTTTAAAATTATGAATGTAAAGCTACAGTTTCACCTCTGACATGTAAAGAACTTCGAAGTTGTCATTTTCACTTTTATAGCAAATAATAGGAAGAAAAAACTTAGAATAAAAGACTTTCATTGGAGCCATTAGAGAACTGACTTTAAAGTTGAAATAATCAGCCAAATTTAGAAAGACAGGTGTTATCCAGAAAGATACAGATGAGACTTTTTACTTTGACCAGAAGATACTGGAGCTATAAACTGCTAGAAACATATAAATAATAATTTTGGAAAACTTCTGAAAATTATAGAATTCTCCCCTTGACTATTCCTTACCAACATATCAACAAGACTCTCATGTGATAACTGGATTATAGCTGAAAGAACTGAAAGGCCAAGTCTCTATATGAGGAGAAGTTCTTGGGGGAAACACAACGAGAAATAGGGGACAAAAACAAGAACATTAGAGAAACTCAAAGCCTGTGGTGCCTAGAGCTACAGCAAATATTAAACACAGCCCAACCCTCGCACAAATTTACATAAATCCTCACACTGTTAAGCTTGGTTTCTGTTACCCAATATATCATGTCTGGCTTAAAAAAATTAGCAGGCATGACAAAAGTCAAGAAAAACTCTGTCTGAAAGAAGCAAAGCAATCATCAGATCCAGACTCATATGTGACAAAGATATTGAAATTATCAGATAGAAAATTTTAAATAACTATAATTAATATATTTAGGGCCATAGTTAAAAGTTCAAATGTAAGAACACATGAGTAATTTAAGGATAAAAATGTATAATCTAAAAAAGAATCAAAAGAACATGCTAGAAATAATAATTAAATTTAAAAATCTATAAAGAAGGCTTTCATAGGCTGATCAGTAGACTCATGCAACAAAATGTTGACTCTTATTTACCCACTTAATGTTCTCTAATTTCACAGCTGTAGTTCAGCCATTACTTTTTAAAAAATACATTCTCTGACCAATGTATCCCTCCATTTTTTATTACCTCATTGACTATTCATCTCTTAGGGCATCACAGACACTAGGCTTCTTATGACCATGGTGTATGCAATATTGATCACCGTGTTATTATTATTTTTTATGAGTCAAGACTAACTCCACATAATGCCAAAATATGCTGAAGAATTGTCAGTAAATTAGATATTTTCCAAAGATCTAAAAGTCTATATTAAAGAGGCCAAACATCTGAGATATCCAATTTACTTTTTAAATCATTGTTCAGCATTCAGAGATCGATATTTAGAAAATTTTTCTAAAGCTACTCTAAATTATAATATATGAGTTGTAGCTCAAAAAGCATATGAAATTTGATTAGAATAAACTAATAATGGGACTATGCATCTAATTTTTTATCCAAAGAAAATAACTCTTAGAAATGTTTGTTGAAATGCAAAAGGTAGTTTTAAATAATGAATGTTTATTTTCTTTCCTTAGCTTTTATCTTAATACACTTTGAGAGACAGTTCTCCATAAGTCTCTCATGTTCCTGCACATCTTGTGAGCAGAGACACTGACTTCCATTGTTCTGAACTATAGTTTTAAGGACACTTGTATAGTGAAGAACTTTGAAAAACATAACTTTTCCCTCCAGAGCAAAGTTCAAATGTAATTATGGTTATTATAAAACACTCAGGATCCTTAAGATCAATGGTTCATCCCCTGTAATATAATCCACTATGTGGGCAGTTATTACCTGGCCCTCTTTGCATTGCCATATAGAAATTCAAGTCCAGAAACTTAGCCAAATGCTGATAGTCTGACTGCAGCTATCGCTGTGAGTAATATATTGTCCTTTGTCTCTGACCCAAGAATCTCAAGTCTTCTGCCAGCATTCATGATCCTGCAGCAAACTAACTTGTAAGCTTGCAAGTATCATAAAATATCATGTCCTTCAAAGTTCTTAACATATACTAGAGGAAAAAGAATGCTTTCATTTGAGACTGGGATATGCTTTCTAAGCAATAAGTAATCAGGTCAGGCATTAATTCTTCTGAAACTATGAGTGATAACATAACTCATGAATGAATTAGTCCCACAGTAACTGAAGAACAGTATTAGTTGGAAATACTGAGTATTTGATAATACTAATGTATTCAAATGGATAAGAATGGCATCATCCTTCTTGTAATTCAGAGCCTAGGTTACAAGGCTCTGAATTACAAGAGCCTTGGTGGGGGCAGGGGGTAAAACAATATGTGATGTATTTTCAGGATTCCTTACTACTATGTTAGTCAAAGAGCTAAACATAGACAGATCCATTAAATTATTCAAATTCAGATTGTGGTTGGTAACAGACAGGGAAAGAATATGGAAACACAGACAGACTTGGCAGAGCTTTTACTTTTACGCAGGCTGAAAATAAACCTGAGAGTGAAGAGAAGAAGGAGAGAGAGAGAGACAGAAGAAAGACAGACAGAAAAAGAGAATTAAAAAAGTAAATAGCAGGCACATAGCTAAATTGAAAAATATCCTTCATTTAATTGATTGGCTGGATGGTTAAATTTTTATTGTGAAGTTTTTAAGAAATAATCTTTTCACTCTCTATTTCTAGATCTATTTCTAGATCTATTGATCTGATTTGAGAAGTCATTATTCCATTAAATTTGACTGAGAAATTATATTGAAGGTACCTAAGACTCAAGACCACAGCTTAAAATGTTAACTCTTATTTCAGTAGGTCAAAACATGTGCCCTTTACACAGTTGATACATTGCATTACTGGGCTAAATATGAGATTGCATTTTGATACTCAATCCATATGCTTTGTGGTAAGGTCAACCTCGAATAACAGTTGCATCTTAGGCATGCAAATCATGTGAATGTGTTGATTGAATTATTGTGTGAAAAGACCTAATAGAGAGTCCTGAGGAGGAATCAAACAAATGAATAAGAATAAGGTCACAATTCTAATAAGGTACACATATATACAATTCATTTTTTGAATCATAATAAATGAACAATTTATTTGAACAGGTGAATTATGTATATTCATTTGACGTACATATCTATATGTATATATATCTTTAAAAATAAGTTAGATATGTTATGAACACATAAAATATATGTAGGTAATAGTCTATTTTATCATTTACTCCCATAAAATATATACAAATCTATTATAAAAAGTTAAAATGTATTAAAACTTACACACCCAAACACTTATGGACCATACGGTATAGTTTGGCTATGTGTCTCCTCTAAATCTCATGTTGACTTGTAATCCCCAGTGTTGGAGGTGGGGCATGATGGGAGGTGATTGTATCTTGGGGGAAGATTTCTTGTGAATGGTTTAGCACCATCCCCTTGGTATTGCCCTTTGATAGTGAGTGCGTCCTCATGAGATCTGGTTGTTTAAAAGTGTGTGGCATTACTCCAGCTCTCTCTCTTGCTCCTCTTTTGCCACATAATACACATGCTCCCCTTTGCCTTCTGTGATGAGTAAAAGTCTTCCTAGGCCCTCACCAGAATTTGAGCAGATGCTGGCACCATACTTCCTTTCCAGTCTGCAGAATCATCAGTCAGCTAAATCCCCTTTCTTATGAACTGCCCAGCCTCAGGTATTTCTTTATGGTAATGCAAGAATGATCTAATACACTATATATTGTTGCCATTCACAGTGAAAAAAACAAAAACAAACATAAAGATGCAGTATTAAATTGTAACTGCGTAAAACTAACTCTGGTACATACTGTACTAGTGTAATTTCATAGCTACCTCCTGTCGTTATTGCAGTGAGCTCGAGTATTAATGTCATCCACTGACTGCCATGTGATGCTGATTATCTTTACATGAGAAATTTATCTTTCCATTACATTTTATTATGGCAGCAAAAACTGATATCTCATGGCTCTTGCATTTTTTTTAATTCTGTTTAGTTCAATACCATAAACCTTGATTAACATCATGGGACCCATACAAAGTGCCACTACTGATGCTGGAATTACTCTCAAGAAGCAAAGAAAAGTCATGACTTTACAAGGAAAAATTTGAATTGCTTAACATGTCCGTCAATTGAGGTCTGCAGCTGTGGTTGCCTGCCATTTCAAGATAAATAAATCCAGCATAAGGACAATTGTAAAAAAAAAAAAAAAAAAAAAGGAAAGGAAATTTATGAAGCTGTCACTGCAGATATGCCAGCAGACATAAATCTTGCTCTTTTTGATAAATATATTTTTACCTTCTACTGAAAATAAAGCTTTTATGTGAGCACAGAACTGCTATAATAAAGACATACCTATAGACTCCAATATTGTTCAAGAAAAAGCAATGTCATTGTATGACAACTTAAAGCAAAAGAAAAGTGAAGGACCTAAAGCTGGAGAATTTAATGCTAGCAAAGGATGGTTCGATAACTTTAGAAAGAGATGTGCTTAAAAAAAAAAAAAAAGTCAAGATAAAAAGAGAAGCAGCTTCTGCCAACCAACAGGCAGAATATAAGTTCCTTGATGTCATTAAGAAAATTATTGTGGACAAATGATATCTACCTGAAGGGATTTTAATGGAGACAGGTATCCTGTTCTGGGGGAAAAAATTCCCACAAAGGATATTTTTTTTTAGTAAAGAAAAGAAGCAAGCACCAGTATGTAAGGCAGAAAAAGATAGGCTACTGTAGTGTTTTGTGCAAATGCATTCAGGCTTATGATGAGGATTACATATATTAAAAAAGCTGCTGACCTCCGAGCCTTAAAGGGCAAAGGGAAAATGCCAGCCTTTTAGTTGTACAACCAGAAATCCTGGACAATGAGAACTGTTTGTCTGGATTGAGTTCATTAATGCTTTCATCCTGATGTCAGCACGTACCTTGCCAGTAAGGGACTGCCTTTTAAAGTTTTTTGATACTGGACAATACCTCTGGCCACTCGGAATCTCATGAGTTTGCATGTAGAATGTGTTGACATGGTCTACTTGCCCCTAAACACAACATCTCTAATTCAGCTTCTAGATAGGGAGGTGACAGGTCTTTTAAGTTTCATCACACACTGTGGTCTATGGAAATGATTGTCAACACTATGGAAGACAGCCTTGATAGAGAGAACATTAGGAAACCTGGAGGGATTACACTGTTGAAGATGTCATCCAGAAAGACATTGAGCCTAAAACTATAAATTCCTGATGAAGAAAACTGTGTTCAGATATTGCACATGACTTCACAGGATTTATGATTTATGACAGAGACAATAAAAGAAAACATTAAATAGCCTCCACTTCTAGCCTCCAAAAGTTGGTGAGCATTGAAGGACTTCAAAATACAGATCTTGGATAAATTCAAAAGCTAATAGCCACCACACAAGAAGAATCAATGATAGAGCTGAGTTCTTCTGAACCAGTGCCAGATTATGAGGAGGAAGATGTAGAAGAAGCAGTGCCAGAAAAATAATTTGACATTACACACTCTGGCAGAGAATTAGAGAGTTATTGTTATTCAAGACTGCTTTTGACTTCTTTTACAACATGGGCTTTCAACGATATGGGCATTGAAACTAAAACACTGGAAGAAGGCATGTTACCATATAGAAACATTTTTAGAGAAATTAAATAGCAAAAAGAGTCATAGCTACTTGGGAGGCTGAGGCAAGAGAATTGCCTGAACTTGGGAGGTAGAAGTTGCAGTGAGCTGAGATTGCACCACTGCATTCCAGCCTGGGTGACAAGAGTGAAACTCCGTCTTAAAAAAAAAAAAAAAAAAAAAAGAATTATTTATTTCATTAATGACTTGAAATTAGTTTGAGCATATTATATGAACAACCTTTGGCTTCTTCATGAAGGGTTTAATGAAAGTAGAAAAATTAAAGCACCAGATACTCTAAAATGAAATGCTGTTAGTACTGATACTTTAAAACATATGATCTGCCTATGAGTGAGAATATGCGGTGTTTGATTTTCTGTTCCTGTGTCAGTTTGCTGAGAATGATGGTTTCCAGGTTCATCCATGTCCCTACAAAGGACGCGAACTCATCATTTTTGATGGCTGCATAATATTCCATGGTGTACATGAGCCACATTTTCCTTGTCCAGTCTATCATCGATGGGCATTTGGGCTGGTTCCAGGTCTTTGCTATTGTAAACTGTGCTGCAATGAACATTCGTGTGCATGTGTCCTTATAGTAGAATGATTTATAGTCCTTTGGATATATACCCAGTAATGAGATTGCTGGGTCAAATGGAATTTCTATTTCTAGGTCCTTGAGGAATCGCCACACTGTCTTCCACAATGGTTGAACCAATTTACACTCCCACCAACAGTGTAAAAATGTTCCTATTTCTCCACATCCTCTCCAGCATCTGTTGTCTCCAGATTTTTTAATGATCGCCATTCTAACTGGCGTGAGGTGGTATCTCAATGTAGTTTTGATTTGCATTTCTCTAATGACCAGTGATGATGAGAATTTTTTCATATGTTTGTCGGCTTCATGGGATAGCATGGGGAGAAATGCCAGATATAGGTGATGGGGAGGAAGGCAGCAAATCACACTGCCATGTGTGTACCTATGCAACAATCTTGCATATTCTTCACATGTACCCCCAAACCTAAAATGCAATTAAAAATAAATAAATAAATAAATAAAACAAAAAAAAAACATGATCTGCTTCAGGCAAAAATATTTAATTAAAAAATCAGATGCCTTAAAGGAAACAGCTGCATTATTCATGCATTTACAGTGAGCCTTTGAATTCAGATGAAATGAATGAAAAGTGACAGCCTAAGAACCAACAGAGAAGGGAACACAGATTTGGTATTATGATCCAAAATAATTTATTTAAACAAATGGGTAGTTAAGTGAAATTGGTAGTAAAGTTAGTAAATAAAACCAGTTGTTTCATTCTAATGGTATTGCTAAATATAGTACTTTCAGGTAGGGGGAAAAAAAAAAACAACAAACCTTCATTGCTATTTGACCAAAAATTAATAGACTTACTTTTTGTAACAAAGTTTTGTGTAGCCTCTCACCCAGCAGTTTCCGTAAAAGTTTCTTTGGCCATTTCACCAAAGGCTATTTTTTTTTTTTTAATATATTAGTTCCTATGTAGTGAGAAAAAAAACTAGGCAAGTTACAGGGTCTAACTTTCTTGATTTTAATCTAGTACTCGCCCTTTTATTTTTTGAATTCTGTGCAGAACACAATTTAGTAATTTGTTCTCAATGGAAAATTCAATATAAAAGTGGCTATAGTCCATAAATAGAAGGTTTAACTGAGAAAAGTATTAAGTAAGCATAAATATAACATTTTAGAACTAGCAGAAAATTTCATTATTTTTGTAGTCCATACCTACTTTGCACAAGAAAAACAAGAAGATGAGTTTCCTGACTTCTGAACAGGGATTCATCCTACCATATTAGAATGCACCAGTATTTGGCCATGTTTTATGAACCACAACACATTGGATGATGAACTATTCTTGATTAATTAATGAACGCTCCATAAGGCTTCATTTATTTCCATCAGTTACAGCATCCATGACTAACAGCGAGTTATTTTTGCATCTATTAAGTTGGAAAAAAATTTTAGTAAAGGGCCAGATAATAAATATTTTAAATTTTGTGGTCCTCATGGTCTGCTATCACTACTCGCTCTGCAAAAGCAGCCATAGACAATATATAAGTGAATGAGCATGCTTTTATTCCAACAACATTTTTTTCACAGAGACAGGTGATGCCATATATATATGTGTGTGTGTGTGTATATATACATACACACACAAAGCTCTTCTAAGACATGGCACATCACTGAGTTCCTGTCGTTGAACTATCCTTAACATCTTGATGTTCCTAATATGCTACTAACATGAGTCTCTGTTAACTCATGGTAAACTGATATTCTTTTCCAGACTCTCTCCTTACCCCACCTGCTACTCCAAGACTTCCCTCTTCTCATCCTACCCTTATCTTTCATATTGGGTTATAACTTGAAGTCTGTCTTGAAGTTTGCCTTGGAAACATCTTTACTTCAGTATCTTCTGGAGCTTAACAACAAGAAATTCCTATTCGCATATTCTCCCAGAGAGCTCAAAAGCAGAGATGCAAATTGAGTTCTAGCAATAGCCTGCAATATTCCATATTTCCCAAAGGGATCTAAGCATTGACCTTTGTAAGTGGCCGTTAATTACATGTGATTTTTTTTATCTGTTCTGCTCTAGTTTTGACTAAACTTTTAATTTGCACACTCATTTTAAGGAACATGCAATTATGAGATTCGTTTGCGATTCTGATGTTGGAGAATTTTAAAATTATTTACAGAATTTATTGTGAGCTACTAAAATCTTATCCTAATGGCTGATGTATACTCACTCTCTTTGGTTTTAGTTAAATTCTAAAAACATAATTTATGAGCCCTCTATTGACAAAAACAAAAAGTCCTTTAATTAAAAATAATATTGTATTACAATAAATCCTATTTTCTTAGATTAAAAATTCTTGTTTCAAAATTTCTACCTTCTGTTATGACATACTAGCCACATTTTAAAAATATAGTTGGCCCTTGAACAGCACAGGTTTGAACTGTTCAGTTATACTTGTACACAGACTTTTTTAACCAAGCACATGTTTTAAATGCAGTATTCACACAATAAGAAACCTGCATTTACAAAGGGCCTTTTCTCATATGCAGTATCCATGGGGCTGACTGTGGGACTTGAATATGTGAGGTTTTTGGCATAAGCAGGAGTCATGGATCCAATCTCCTGCATGTACTGAGAATGACTATATAAACAACTAATCATCTCTTAGGTATAGGTCTGAATGGACCTAATTCAGTTTTAGAATTATCCAGTTGACTATGCAGCCATAAAAAAAAGCACTAGATCATGTCTTTTGGGGGAACATGGATGGAGCTGTAGGCTGTTATCCTTAGCAAACTAATGCAGGAACAGAAAATCAAATACTGCACATTCTCACTTACAAGTGGAAGCTAAATAATAAGAACTTAAAACACAAAGAAGGAAACAACAGGCACTGGAGTCCACTTGAGGGAGGAGAGAGAGAGGAAGGAAGGAGAGGAGCAGAAAAGACATCTATTAGGTACTGGGCTTAATACCTGGGTGATGAAATAATATATACAACAAACCCTTGTTGACACGTGTTTACCTATGCAACAAAACTTTACATGTACCTCCTAACCCAAAATAAAAGTTTAAAAAAATTATCCAGTTGATTTCAAAAAGACAGAATATAACTGAATTGGTTGTAGGTATGAAGATATTTAAACTTAGTCAATATAAGTCACGTATAGAGGCTAAAATGGACTGGAATGTAGACTTTTGTCACTATAAGATAGAAATTACCCCCACAGCAAATAGAACTTAATCAAATCAGAATCGTAATCCAGTTTTAAAATAGGCAGATTTAAGTAATACGTTTTTTGATGATACACTGATTAAGATACTGTTTTATTTCAAAGAAGCACTGCAATGAAGTGTTGTAGTACAGACTGGAGTCTCATGACCAATTGCACTGATCTCTTGTTCTTTCTCAGCCCAAAATAAATACTATTTATTAATTCGATATCTTTCTAAAACAAAGATATAATTAAACTCAGGAGGTAGAATATATAACATAAAATAGATTGTGTAAAATAACTAAATTTTTGTCTAAGGGCCAATTAAGCATGGACTATTGGCAGTTCTTGTAATTTCAATGTAATGTTACCTTTTGGCATAGTAAAGCATTCGTTCAAATATAAAAATAAATATTGATTATGAAAATGTATATTTTACTACCAGACAATTTTAAGTACATTAATTATACTTTAAAAATTATTTTAAGGCTTCAAAGTATTTACACAGTGTTAGATGTTGTATTAGTCAGGGTTCTCTTAAAGGGACAGAACTAATAGGACATATCTATTATCCTATAACATAGATGTATATGTATATGGGAGTTTATATATGTATTAATAATCACAAGGTCCCTCAGTAGGCTGTCTGCAAGCTGAGGAGCAAGGAGAGCCAGTCCAAATCCCAAAACTGAAGAACTTTTTTTTTTAATATATATATATTTTTATTGCATTTTAGGTTTTGGGGTACATGTGAAGAACATGCAAGATTGTTGCATAGGTACACACATGGCAGTGTGATTTGCTGCCTTCCTCCCCATCACCTATATCTGGTATTTCTCCCCATGCTATCTCTCCCCAACCTCCCACCCCTCGCTGTCCCTCCTCTTCCCCCCCCCCACAGACCCGTGTGTTTACATTTGAATGGTTCAGCTCCAATTCTATTTCATGACTCTTTGTTTTTGTTAAAAAAGATGGAATTGACAATCACCATGTGATTATTTTGAACTTATTGAAAAAGACCAAAGATAAAATCATCATTTTTCTGTAGATACAGATGCACATCTGTGGACTCACCACTCACTGATTAATTTAGTTATTTAAAATAATTAAGTATTTAAAAACAGGAAGTAAAGTTCCCTATTAATGGTGATAGAATATTATGAAACATTTGTGTAGTTGTTATTTTTTGTATTTGGGGGATTTTTATGTCTTTATTTCCCATATGAATTTTTTTATATTAATAGCCTATTAATGGATCTTATAAAACACATGTGAAATACTTTGACGCTTTATGATAAATTCAAAATAAATAATTTATAGTAGATTGGAATAGTCATACCTTGGGAGGGGGAAACAATACTTTTCTTCAGATATTATGAATTACCTTAATGAAATAGCAGAATTCAATGGAACATTGTTTTAAACAATATCAATCAACAGTCAGCATACACTCTATGTATCATACAACTTTAAAAATAACATGGGTAAAAGGAAGATTTGCTAAAACTTACAAGAAATCTAATGCAATTTTGCAAGTTGCCTTGCCTTGCTTTTCTTAGAAGACAAGAAACCTGTGATCTGAGGAATAAATTATTTCATTCAGAAAACAATTATATCACAGTTTTAGAGTTAGATAAGCTCTTGGAGTTCATTATTTATAGAAAATTCCTAGTCATTCTTTAAAACTTGCAGGAATGTTTACACTTTGTTCAGTCTTTTCTACCACCCAGCATCAAGATAAATATTTCCTTCTCTGCTGTTTCTTGCCTTAGTTGACTTATATAAACTTTATTATTATTTTATCATGTGCCTATCTTTATGAATCTCATTTGTATTTATATTACCAACTTTCAATATAGGAACTGACAGAAGGTAGTTGCTTAACATATGTCTAATGAATGGATAAATGAACTAATGAAGAGTTATTGAAATGACTTGCTAGTGATATTAGTGGCAATACTTTGATGTCAGTTTTATGCTCATTAAATTCATCTTCCAATATCCTTCTGGGAAAACTTTTACGTTTTTTATCCTTTGACTGCAAACAAAGGATACATTGCACAAATCAATCTAATTAACTACAGGTATATTGTCTCTTGAACCAAAATCCATAAAACTCTTTGTGGATTTAATAGGAAATATGTCTATGTAGTTCTTCATGAAGGAAGTTATGAAAAGAATAATTTAAATTGTGTATATTGATAAATTTGCATTTGTACTCATGTTACTATAATCACCGTTATGATGAATTTCAATTTATTCATTTAAAGAGCATAATAAAAATTTAGCCTAAATTATTTTTGATGTTCTATGTTATTTTAATTTTATCTGGTATTCATTAACTCTACATAAAAATGGACATACAGAAAACTAGTAATAATCTAGTGTTTGTTTTAAACTGGGTTTTAACTCCAGGAATTGGACTGAGCTAACAGAACGTAGGAGAAAGAAGCATTACAACGTGGACTTCTAAGTAGTCTTGCTACTTCCAGTTTGACATCCTTCTGATCCACAAGTCATACTCTGGCGTCTGTGAACTACCATTCTTTGCCAGGCACTGTTCTAAGAGCTTTATATGTATTTAGGCCTCATAAATCCAAGAGATAAATATATTCCTCTCACAGCTCTGCAGCATGTGGAAACTGGGATAGAAAGGTTGCTGAAGGTCACACAACCAAAAAAATGACAGAGCTGATTCTAAGCCAGACACACTTAATGAAGGTGCAATGCCCTTGTCCACTACAGTGTGGATACTATAGCCTGTATGGTTTTATACTGTGAACTGCTTTGACCCTCAAACTGTGGGTTATTAACCTCTGAAAACAGCAAACACTTAAAGTGAGTGGTTTAGAGCCATCTGTTTCAATATTTGTTCATTGCCATCTTTTTGGTCAACAAAATTATTTTCATATTTTACACTTTAATGATAAACTTTAAATAAATTTCCGGTCAATTTTATTTTAAAACTTTATTTCAAGCTTACCATTTCTTTACTTTTCTTCTTTGAGCTCAGCTACACATTCATTTATGCTTTTTTCCCCAAGACGTGCCTTGAGGTTTTTGTGAATATGATGTTAATCAGCAATTAATTTTGTGCACCTGGAGAATAACTTTTTCACACAGCAGGTGTGACGTCATTTTGGAAAACGTTCTGCTAAACAGAGCTGAAGAGAAATGAATTTGCATATAGCTTAAGGCTGTTTTTTTTTTTTTTGTATCTTAAAGTGATATTTCAGTCATCTGTTGGATTAATGCACCAAATGCAGTAAAACTCTCATACATAATGAATCATCCACTAAGTAACTCTTCACTGTGTGATGGTTTATGATAGAAGACTAATATGTTGTAATTTTAAAAATTTAACCTAGGTACCAACCTGAATCCATGTACCTTTCCACAGGGAGACTAGAGCTAGATAGTCTTCGAATTCTTACTCATACTGGTCAGATGTAGTTATAATTTTATATAAATTTTCATAGATAGCAGATAGAATGACACCAAAATGACCCTGAGAAATAGTAAACATGCCCCTAACCCTATTTGTCCATCATGTTGTCAAAATTATCCTATAGTCTCTAAATGTTAAATAACAGGAAACCTTTTTGATATGGTTTCGCTCAGTGTTCCCACCTAAATCTCATTTGGTAGTGTAATCACCATCTCCACGTGTCAAGGGCAGGACCAGGTGGAGGTAATTGGATCATGGCGGCAGTTTCCCCCATGTTTTTCTTGTGATAATCTGTGAGTCTCACGAGATCTGATGGTTTTATAAGCGTCTGGCATTTCCCCGGCTTGCACTTCTCCTTCCTGCCACCTTGAGAAGAAGGTGTCATGATTCCTCTTCACCTTCTACCATGATTAGTTTCCTGAGGCCTCTCCAGCCATGCTGAACTGTGAGTCAATTAAACCTCTTTCTTTTATAAATTACCTAGCTTGGGCGATTCTTTATAGCAGTATGGAAATGGACTAATAAAGATATTAAAGAGAATACAGGGTCAGGAAGAAGAAGAATTAATAGATCAACAAACCCTGGTTTGTTCGTTCTTTTTCTTTCTTTTCTCTTATTTTCCTCTTTCTCTCTTTCTCTGTTTCTTTCTGCATTTCTTCCTTTCACCACTCTATTTTTCCAAACGACTTTCAACAAACATTTTTTTTTTCAGCACCAATTATGTCCCAGGTATTGTGTTAGTTACTTGGTATTTATCGTTAAATAACATTGAAAAAGATTCCTGCTTTCCTAGAAATTGCATTGACACCATTCTCAGAACAAAAGTTCCCTAGCTAGATGTGGCATGGGCATCAGAGCAGAATGAAAATAGAATAGTATGTAGGCATCAGAACAGAAGGGTACCAAGAATGAATAATGAACATAAATATTAACAATTTTTATCAGTGAGGCCTCTGACCTTTGCATCAGTATCACAGTGTTTTATCATAAACAACAAATGTAAAAGTTGAATTTAGGTTAAACTTCTGAAAGCTGAGTCCAGATAAAATGACTCAGATTCAGAAACTCACCCACAGTTTGCAAGGCTCACCAAAGGACTGACCATTTATAACATTAAAAGACCTCATGTTTCCACCTGTCTTGAGATAGATGAATGTTACTTTGCCTGTTGTTAATTTAAGTGATTTTTCTGATTGTCTTTTATTGAAACATTTTTGGTCCTCTCGTGGGTAGCTTCTAGTGGTTTTAAATGAGAGAAAACCTTCTTAGGCAGACTCCTGAATAGTATCTAAAATAGCTGAAAGATCTGCAGCTGGGCTCTGATCTCTCAATTGTTTGCACTCTCACATCAACTGCTTGGGTGGCTAGATTCTTACTGCTAAGAAGCAAAACCACTTATTTATGTAGCCACATGAACTTTCTAAGTGGCAGGTTGTTAGAATTTTGTGGTGTGGAAGAGGTAGACTTGGTGAGTCACCAACAGTTGTTTGCTGTGTTTAAATTATCCACCATTTAATTATTAGTATACTGTAATGACAAGTTTTCTTTAGTGTCCTGGAAATAAAAATGAAGCTTATTACTAAATTCCATTAAGCATTATATAGTTTTTTGCAGACAAAATGCAATTAGCACAACACTGTTAAATAATGCAGTTTTAAAATGATGCACTGTATAATAATAGTAGCCCAATACTATTAAGTGACTAAGATAACAAATCAGGAAACATACAAGGCAGTAGACACTCCAGATGTTTTTAGGAGTTGATTAGAATTCAGTGTTACCTAATATCTCATAACAATATGAGGTAATACCTTTTTCTTATGAAAAATAATTCTGAATTTTCTGAAAAAATACTATATTGTGGGTAAACTGATATTATTCAGGCAGCATGAATTTCTGTGTAGTTTACTAAATTTCCATGTTCTTAGTTTTTTATAGAGGTACATATAAAACTGTTTTATGAAAAAGAGAATTTTAAAGTAACTCTACCTAGGACAGGATTGACTGTATAGGTGGCTTTTTGTTTCTCCCATTTCAATGCAATATATCCTCATGCTAAGAAAAATAAAGTAAAATAATTTGGATCTTCTGAAAGATACACTTTGGAGATTCAAAATACTTTATAGTTTGAAACCCATAGGGCAAGTAAGATGATTTATAGCTTTACTAACCACATTTGAAATTAATACTAATATATGCATCTGAAAGGCTATTTGTTCTGTTATGATACTTAACATCCATTTCAACACTTAACTGATCTCCCGCTATGTGCAAGACACTGCACCAAGAAGCTTGGGAGACAAAAAATAAAAGGAGAACAAAGAAAGAACAGGCTCCGAAAGAAAGCTCAGTATTTGGCAGGTAGTAGGATGGGTGATAAAATTTGACAATCATTCAAGGCAGAATACAGTAAATGCTTCACCAGAAGTATACATGGAAGACAGGGAGAATCCAAGGGAAAGAATAATCTATCCAATCCGTGTTTTTCTCTGGGCCTTAAAGGAAAAGCAAATTTTTATGGGTGAATAATTAGGAAAATATATTGTAAATTGTAGACTGAAGGAAGAGCATAAGAAAATGAGTATACTGCTTAGTAAAAAAATAATCTCAAAGAATTGAGGCATAATGGATAGGATATTGTCGCTGTATGTATGGAGTAAGATGTAGAGCAAGTTGGAATGTGGAAATTCGTGGATGCCATGTGTCTTACCCAGACCCTAGAAAACAGAATCTGGGGCAAAGCTTACATGCTGTAGCATTATTGGATATTTCACTCCTAGGAAATTTAGAGCATGGGAAAGTGCAAGTGAGGCAGGCAGGATGGAAATAAAATGTAAGATACTACATTACTGAGTGGTCACCTGTTTTACAAGAAATCACAGCTGGATGTTTGGTCAAGCAGTACATCTCCAGAGAGCCCATATGGAACAACTGCATCTCAAAGGAGTCTATCACAGGGTGGAAGGCGAATGATGATTTTTCTCCTGTCTGCTTCCCATCTTCTATCTCTCATAGATCAAAATTCAACCCATAGTGATGATAGTGTTCTAAAATTAGATAGTGGTAATGGTTGCACAAATCTAAATATGTGAAAAAACAGTGAATTGTACACATCAAGAGGGTGAATTTTATAGCAAGTAGATCATATCTTAATTATAAAAAATTCAACCCATCACAAGCTAGAACATTTTTGGGGTCCAATTAAGTTAGAAGTTACAGCTTCTATAGGTTCTGCTATGAAACATAACAACTCAGATAAGCACAAGTCCAGTTCCCACCTTTATGAACAATTGAGACAGTTATAAATGTGAGAAGACAGAGTGAAGATTACTGTGGTCATAGCATTGTTAGTTAAGATATGATTTGATCTTCCACCCAGGTTAGGAAACAAAGCTATTGGGCAAGCCCCATAAAAATAGATAAGACTAAAAATATCTGGGAAGACCCATCAACCAGATCCAATATAGCTTCATTGTAATCTATTCTGATCAGTTGCTCTCTCTAATATGAAAATAAGTTGCCTTTCCGTTCAAAGATGGTTTATTGTAATCACCTAAAAAAGGCTTAGAAAAAAGTTAACAAATCAAACTGCAGTTTCTGTTGCTGTACCAGCTCTTGTGCTCTGAGATTAAAGATAGCCACAGATCCTTTTCTTTCCATTGAGAGGTGGAACCCAATTACTCTCCTGTTGAATCTGGGCTGGTCCTAGTGATTTTCTTGATTAGTGTAATGTGAAAGAACTGACTTTCTGGGACTTGGTTCTAGGTCCAATAAAGACTTGCAGCTTCCATCCTAATCTTAGAACACTCCCTCTTGAAACACAGCTGTATTTGACAAGGAAGCTTTAGATGCCCAGTAGAGAAGAACTAAAGTGCATGGGTGAAAGGCCCTTCTGAGCTCCCAGCTGACAATCGGCACTAACTTTCTCCCAGCCAACAACCAGCAATAACTTGCAAGCACTGTGAGTGAGCTTTCCTGTATCAAGCTTCCCTAGATAATGCTGTGAGGGGGAGATACCGTGTGCCCAGGCAAGCCTTTCCCTAATTGCTGGCACACAAAATGATGAGATGTAATAACATAAATTTTATTTTTTTAACTTCTGTTTTAGGTTCAAAGGTACATGTGCAGGTTTGTTACACAGGTAAACTCGTGTCATGGGAGTTTGTTGTACAGATTATTTTGTCACCCAGGTACAAACCAGATCCAATACAGCTTCATTGCAATCTATTCTGATCAGTTGCACTCTCTAATATGAAAATCAGATGCCTTCACTTTCAAAGATGGTTTATCGTAATCACCTAAAAAAGGCTTAGAAAAAATTAACAAATCACACTGTGGTTTCTGTTGCTGTACCAGATTCTGAACTTTGAGATTAAAGATAACCATAGATCCTTTGCTCCTCCTTCCATTGAGTGGTGAAACCCAATTGCTCTCCCAATGAAACTACGCTGGTCTTTGTGATTTTCTTGACTACCGTAATGCAAATTGGGCACTGTTCCTAGTGCCCAGTAGTTACGTTTTTCCAATTCTCTCCCTCTTCCCACCCTTGAATAGGAACGAGTGTCTGTTGTTCTCCTTTTTGTGTCCATGTGTTCTCATCATTTAGCTCACTTATAAGTGAGAACATGTGGTTTTAAGTCACAGAGTTTGGGAGGTCATTTGTGGTGCTGTTGTAGAAAACTATAATTGATATTCACAATCTCTCAAGCCACCCATCTAGATTTTTCTCACCACCAATTTGGCTGGCTTGAGTTATTCCTCTGATAGCATAGCTCAGATTTTCTTCCCCAAAGTACCTAAGTTTTTAGTCTCCCTGATTTGGAACCATATTTTCTCTACTTGGCCTTTCACCATGATTACTTGGTATGGATACATTGAAAGCAACCTAGGGATCACCTGGGTTTAAGAACTACTTCTCCCTTCTCCTGTGGTTTAACGGAAAACCTAGATCCTCATGATTATTTTATCAGTATATCAGTGTTTTTCTTTGCCCACTGGTAGGCTGGCATGAAGTGCACAGGTGGCCATGCATTTGCTGCAGCTTCCAATTTAGTAGAAACTTTTCTGTGTTTACTAACATAAGTGTTTACCGCTGGGAATTAGGCCTCCAGGTTGAGAGGGTAAGAGGTTTTAAGAATGCAAAGAAAATTCAAGAAGGAAATGACTGGCAGTGATAATGAGAGGAATTAATCTTATTTCCACCTTTTACCTCATGACCCATGGATTCTAGCTGTTGGGACACAGCCCTAAATACTGGCCATTGATAGAGTGCATGTACTGCACTCCAGTAGACAGTATCTTAACCCTCAAAATATTGTCCCTGAGCTTGCACTTCAGATGAACCTTCAACAGGTCATTCAACTATATCATCAGCTGCCTATTTCTGGATAATGAAGTCCATTGCCAGAATGATAAATCCTGTGCCATTTATTGCATCTCCTTTGCCATAAAATATGCCTTCTAGTCCTAGAAAATATTATGTGGGATCTGTATCAGTGAATGACAAGTGCATAAGCTCTTGGATACTGGTACTATCAGCGTCTTTGCAAACATGGAAAGTAAACCAATATTTACATTAAAGAATGAATCTGGAAAAGACAAATTGATTTCCACTGCAAAGTGGAATATATTATAAAAACTCAAACATTGTACCAGTTCCCTAACTTTTTGGGTTTTACACCACAACATCTGTCATACATGTGTCTGTCTAGAACATCTAGAGTATTTGTCAAGTCTTGCATGGTGCCATTAATGTAAAATCATCAATGTTGTAGAACAGGGTAATTTTTCTTTGGAATGTCAAGGTGGCCAAAGTTCCTCACGAGTATATTATGACACAGATTATCAAAGTTAGTATAGTTTTAAGGAAAGACACAGATTTTGATCTTCTCTACTACTGAATATTGAAAAAAGCTTTCTAAAATACAACCATATACAATGTGCTAGAGTCTATGTTGATATGCTCCTGTAAAAAATCACATATGATGTGACATTTTTAATATGAGCTACCACCTGATTAAGTTTACTATCGTCAACCTTTGTGGTCCAAAATTAGTCTGTTTCTTTTCAGAGGCAGCAGATGAATTCAGTAGGGATATGGTGGAGTTTACCATATCTTCAATACTCAAGTCCTTGATGGTGACTGATTGTGACTTACATACATTACTCTTCCTCCCAAGGAATGGGTTTTAATTTACTATCTTGACCAAGGGTGTGGGGTGAGGTCTTCCACATTGCCTTTCCTATAAAATGGCCCATATACTACAGATTTTGAAACCCATATGAACCTTTCTCTTACCTTAGAAGTATATTATTCCAGTTACAAAGTTGGATCCTGGATTAATAACTACAGCATAGGTCTATCAATTACCTGATTGCCCTGCATGTCCACTATGAACTGAAGTCCATCATGGTAAATTTTTAGGGTGACATAAATTGCATGAATTGTCTTCAGTATTTTTTAAGTTATCTTGGAAAAATGCCTCAATTCCCTTAGAAATATCTCTCCCTCCTCTGCTCTCATCTATCTATTCATCATACCTTTCAAAATCAACAGGCCTTCCGCTTGTAAGATGTATACTGTGCTTCTTTGGGTTACCACGGCATTTGAATTTACCTCCACACACATTGCCTTGGCTTCTGCTAGTACATATTCACCAGTTTCTATAATTCCTTTGGTAAGGGTGAGATTTATTCTTGGAGCAGAGATTAAACTTCTGTACTCAGGCTATGCTCAGGCCTGTTATGGTTTTCAGCCTGGTAGAAATAAAGTGGTGGAGACTGAAGAAAACAAGATTAGAAGAGCAGATTCTTTTGCAACGAGGGTTAAAAGGTTGCTGCTTTCGGCCAAGATGGTTAAAAAAGACATGGAGATTAAAATATTCTGTTTTTCCATCCCATAGGACTTAGGCCCCACCCTTGTCCTCTCTGAGCACTTATTGGTAATCAGAGACCTCAGTTATTAAACATCATTTTCCTTTGTAGTACTACACCCCTTATAACCACATACATTTTTAGTACAGTGTGTCCTGGGGCTGCAAGAGGACAGTCTTCATTAAAGCTTCCATTGAAACTCCCTGGTTTCATAGTCTGATGTATTTTAGCAAATGTTTCCTGAAGTCCATCATTTTCTTTACGCAAGACTTCCCATGCTGTTTAATGCGACCACCAGACATCAAATACATTGTAACTATTATTACATTATACTGATCAGAGCACTACCACTTGATGTTTTCATTCTTTACATTTTACTTGCACACACTTCTAATTAATCATAGATGAAAGCTTTAGTAATTGTGATTCCACTAAATTTCAAAGATTGTTACGACATTTCTTGTCACCAGCAGTATGGTTCCTATTGCTTCCAGACAGGGGGACAATGAATGTAGTCGATGTCTCACTTTCTAGAGTCCTTCTGGCATTAATTGTCATGGACTAGATTTCCTAGAAAACAGAAGCTAAAATAAATGTTCTATTCATGGAATCAAAAATGAGAAGAAAGAAAGCAAAACAGGAATAGAGGAAAAATCAAATAAAGATGATGCATTCCTGAACTAGTCACAGCTTCCACATAATAGTTAGCTAGAGGCGGGTCATAAGGGATATATCTGGAGAGACTAAATGTATTCACTGCATTTTGAAATACTACCTTTAAATTAAAAAGTCTTGAAAACTCCATCAAGGGAGGAAAAGGAAAGCAGATAGCTGTTTTCTGCCTCTTGTCACAATTTGTTCCATGGAATGCTCGTCTCACCCTTTTGTATTCTATTACACATGTCCTCTTGGATGCCAGGGAGGTTGGGGTCTTATGACACTAATTGAGTCGCACCTGGGCCTTAGAGCTGGTGTGGCTCCCACTGAAGTGAGTATGCTATGTCTTGGAAAATTCTAGCCTTGCTCTTCCTGTAGAGGTATGAGACAATTAGAGGTTATGTGAAATGAGGTGATGGTGTTAGCATTTTGGACTTGGAGATTATACATCTAAAAAATACATACCATCATTAGTACATACTCATAATCCACAGGAGAAGGCAACTGTATAAAATATATTTGGATATCTCCACTTAAGGTACATTACGGCATAGTTCTTCTCAATATGCAACCTCTACACTTTTTCCAGGATTATGTTGACTATAGGTAAGACATAACTGGATATATCCTCTGATATTCAAAAGCGTTTATCAATCACTGTTTGATTAATAATGTAGACAATTCATTCCTTTTATTGTGGCTTATCTCATGAAAAAATAATTTTGCTGTTATTCATTTGAGTTTGTTTTGTTACCATTCAGCCATTCTTGCTTTGTTATGACTAACTATACAATACATTCTTAGTGTTTCTCTTCAGGATTGGTGGTCAAATTGTCTGCATCTATAAATGGAAACTTTTAACTTCATGAATTTTTCTTTTTGTTATATAAGAAGTATTTGCACAGAAAATTAGTCAGCAAAACTGGCTTAGCATAGTGACCCATGTAAGCATTTTCTGTACATACATTTTGATGTCTTTTATGGTGGTCTCTAATCACAATTTTATAATCACAATTTTATCAGGTAGCATGGAAACATCAAGCAATGAATATATTTGTTGTCCAATTTTTGTAGAAGTACCTGAGGAGGTTAAGAATCATCTGTGTTACCTTAGAAATTTAAAGCTGCGAGCTGTAAACATCTATCAACTATCTGTGATTATATTTCACCTTTTACACTAATCAAGTTGGCATACCCTGCAGAGGACTGTAAGTTTAGCCACTTGAGCTGATTTCTTTTGGTAAGAAATGATTCTACATGTGAATATGGAGTAGTTATTCATAACCAGCCTGGTATTTTACATTTTCATTTGTGAGATAAGGCACATTAACACACAATGTTACATAAAGGTTTGGTATGGAAACATCTAAATAATTTGCTATGAAAATGGGCAATTATCAAACTGCAGAAGCATAATATTCTCCATCAGATAAGGATATTAAACTTGCTAATTGAGAGTATAGCCCTATGTTTAATATGAGGAGAGAATATAAATTTTCACACTTAGCTAGAGCATGACCTAACCATTCATGTACATACAAGAAGAAAGCCTTATAATGAGGTAGATGTTGAAGGAATATTTTGAGATTATTTAAAGCTTTTTCTGTTTCTGTAACCTATGGGAGTGGTTCTAAGATGTTTGATTTAGTAACCATACAAGAGAATTTCTTTGTTTTAGAAAAATGTTGGTGCTCATTATCTGGAATATCTGTTTGATGCAAGAATGCCTTTGTCCTTCAATTATTAGTCATGAGTAATTTGGAGTAATTTTTAATCTGCTCTTGGACAGTGACTTTTCTTCACCTGGTAGGTCATAGCCTAGAATAATGAATTGTTTTGCAGTGTTGAATTTTTTTCTTAGAAGCTCGATGTCCCTTTTAAACAGCTCGATGAGTTTAGATAGTCAATTTTAGGATTTTCCAAATTAAGAGAATGTAATAGTGTGTTATCTGCTTATTAGATTAGAGCGAGTCCACCAGAGCTCTGTATACTGTGAAGATACTGTTTCAATATTTGGGAGAAGTAAAATATATCTTCAGTAAATCCTTTGGTATACAACTTTCTAGGAGAATTGTTGATTTTCCCAGGAAGAGGCAAATAAACATTGATTATTTTTTATCAATTTGGAGACAGAGTTAATATATCTGAGTATAAACATATTACTATAAAGAATTTGGCTATAGATGGAACTGAGGAGAATATGAGTAAGGTACTACCGGGAAGCAAGGAGTTACAAGCAGTTACTTTCTGTGAATTTCTCATTGAATTTGAAAATAATGTAAATCCTCGACCACTGCGCTTTTTAATATGTACATCGCTGGGGGTGGCTAAATGAATGAGACCACTGTCCATAGATAAAATTGGTCCAAAAACTTCTTTAATTTTAGCTTAACAGGGAATTGAAACACTTCAGACAAAAATTTTGAAGACTGATCTTGACACACAAAGGTGTACTCTAATTATTTTGCTTATATGTGTAGATTCTTTACCTACATGTTCTGGAAACAAATTTTTAGGTGTTTCTTGAATTATATATAGTATACGTATGTAAATGTACATAGCAGTTATCAATTTGATGGGTAGAATTTTCTGGGACTGAAGAACACTTTATCTGGAAATACCATTTTATTTTTTGAGGGGGTATACATCACCTCAAACATTTATTATTTCTGTTAGGAGTAATCCAGTTATCCTCTATTAGTATTTTCAATGAATGAAAAGTGACAGTCTTAACACTGAATTATCTCCCTTTCTCAGTCTGTCAGAATCTTAATATTGTTCAATTTCTTGTAATACTTTAAGTTCTTGGGTACATGTGCAGAACGTGCAGGTTTGTTACACAGGTATACACGTGCCATGGTGGTTTGCTGCACCCATCAATCTGTCATCTACTTTAGATATTTCTCCTAATGCTATCCTTCCCCCCGCCCCCCAGCCCCCTGACAGGCCCCAATGTGTGATGTTCCCCTCCCTGTGTCCATGTGTTCTTACTGTTCAACTCCCAGCCATGAGTGAGAACACGTGGCATTTGTTTTCTTGTTCTTTTGTTAGTTTGCTGAGAATGATGGTTTCCAGCTTCATCCATGTTCCTGCAAAGGACATGATTCTATATTTATTGAATTTGCAGGAGTGATGACATAGAGGAGTAGTGCTGGCATCATGAGCATGTGACCTGTGCAGTGCCACAGGGCCCCATGGTTACAGGGATGTCATGCTTGGTTTAATGCCCTGCTGTAATCATCTTAAAATTCCTGATAATTATTGAACAGGGGCCCCACATTCTCATTTTGCACTGTGTCCCACAAATTATGTAACTCATCTTGCAGAAGACTGCTACCAGAGTTCATAGTTACAGGTTAGTCATAGACAAGAATAGGATTCTTAGAAGTCCCCAGTTTAAGTGGTTTGAGTACTCTGAGGGATTGGGTTTGCAGTATAGTAATGGAGCTGTTGGTGTAGTGGTACCCATATCAGTCAGACAGCAAAATTATTATCTATTTATATTATAATAATTTCCACAGGTGCTTTAAAATGAGACAAAATTGCTGGTGCTTATGTTTCCATTGGATCAACTGTTGTTGGGCAGTTTTTCTTTTTAAAATCAAAGCAAGGCATTGAGTCTTCCCATGATCTTTTACTTCCAAAAGCTACAAGAGTCCTTATTTATAAGCTTTCTGTTCTTAGATAATAGAAAACCCTTTCTGATCATGTTTGATTATTTATGTATTTGTCTCATCTGGAGAGCTGGAGTATATAGAGAGTGGAATGATTACCACAATCAAAGTAGCCAATACATCTGGCACCTCATGTAGTTACCACTGTTTTTCTTTTATGTGTAAACACTTAAGATCTATTCTTACTAAATTTCAAATATCAAATATAGTATAAGTAATGATAGTCACTATGTTTTACCTTAGATCCCCAGAACTTATTAATCTTATAATGGAAAGTTTGGAGTCTTTACCAACATCTATCCAAATCTTGTCTGCTCCAAACCTTCTCTTTGGAAACTCCCATCCTAGTATGTGCTTTTATGAGCTTGACTTTTTAATATTATATATACAAGTGAGAACAAGCAGTATTTTTCTCTCTGTGTCTGGCATATTTCACTTAGCATAATGTTCTCTAGTGTTATTAATATTGCCATAAATGACAGAATTTCCTTCCATTTTATGGCTAAATACTATTCCATTGTATGTATAGACAACATTTTCTTTATAAAATCATGCATTGATGTGCACTTAGGTTGCTCTCATATTTTGACTATAGTGAAGGATGTTGCAGTAAACATGAGGTTGCAAATATCTTTTTGGAAAAACTGACTTTATTTCCTTTGTTTATATATCCGGAAGTGGAATTGCTGTTTCATAAGATAGTTTTATTTTTATTTTTTACTGAGGAGCCTCCATACCATTTTGCATGATGGCTATAACAATTTACATTCGCATCAACAGGGTACAAGGATTCCCTGTTCTCTACATCTTCACCAGTACTTACTGTCTCTTTTCTTTTTGATAAGAACCTTCCTAAAAGGTATGAGGTGACATTCATTGTGGTCTTGATTTGCATTTTCCTGATGATTAGTGATGTTGAACACTTTCAGATATCTGGTAGCAGCTGTTTGTATATCTTCTTAGGAAAAATGCCTATTCAGGATCTTTGCCCATTATTTAATAGTGTTAGTTATTTATTTTTGCTATTGACTTGTAGGCGATTATTACCTAATTTGATTATCAACTCCTTATCAGATAGTTTGAAAATACTTTCTCCTGTTTTGTAGATTGCCTCTTTGTTTATTTTTAGTTGTATTAGATTTTTCAGCTCTAGAATCTCTGTTTGATTCTTGAATATGGTTTCTATTTTTCATTAAACTTACTGTCTTCATGCATTGTTTTCCTGATTTTGTTTAGTTGTATTATCTGTGTTCTCTTGTATCTCATTGAACTTAAGATAATTTAAAGTATTTGTTAGGTAATTCACAGATTTCTGTTTGTTTGGGGTAGTTTATTGAAGCTTTGTTTCCTATGGTGATGTCATGTTTGTCTGATTCTCTATGATTTATGTGGCATTGAGTTTACGTCTGTGTATTAAGGAGTAAAACACCTCTTCTAGTCTTCACAGATGCGTTTCAGCAGGCAAAAACCTTCTCCTGTGTATTTTCTGTGCTAATGACAATCCCTGTGGGATCCAAGCTGAGTGGGGTTGGAGGCAGGCCACATGGCTGCCACTAGATCTTTAGTCGATAAGCATATGACCAGGAGCTCAGCTGGGTATAGATCTTGCTTAATCTTTGAATAGACAAGACTGCATCCAGAACCTTGGTCAGTAGAGCTGGTACTGAAACAAGCATCCACTTCAAGGTCTGCAGTTAGATCTGCATGGTGGACGTGTTGCCAGATTCATGTGGTAGTTGTGGCTCCTGCAGTTTCCCTGAGAAGGTTTCTCATGGGTCACTGGTTGTATTTGTGGGTGGTTATGGCTGTTTCTGACCACAGCTGAGGGAGGATGAAGCTGAGTCATTGGAAACCTGAGGATCCACTGCCAGAGCCAAGTTTCTTGGGCCCTGTTACTTGAGGCATGGACAGATATGGCTTCATCTGGGTCTCTTGGAGTAACACGCTGGTGGCAGGACAAAGACCAATAGGAGCTGTAGCTGAGTGCACAGAAGAATAGGGCTGTTTCTGGGTCCCTAATCAAGACCATGATCAATGAGCTTGTCATCAGGGTGCAGGCCTAATATCTCAATATAGTCCTTATTGGTCTTAGGATTCATGAGGATTTTGTAACATTCTACCTGGATTTCATTGCTCTACAAAATAGGATTCTTGGGTGGATAACTACCAAATTATTACTGCTAGAAGGGAATGTGAGTAGAGGAGCTACTGTTTGGCCATTTTGGTGTCATCACTCACCACCAAATCTACTCTGGAGAAAAGCGGTTTCTAATGGTCTTATTATATAATGTATTTCCTACATGTTCTTGGCTTTTCAGGGCTAAATTTTTGAAATATGTATATTGGGTTATTTAGATTTTCTCCTTTTCTATTATGCTATTTTTAACTTGTAATTAAGAAAACTGGTTGATGAAAATCTAGCAGTAGATAATGAAATCAAGACATTCATTATCTAAAAAAAAATTGAATTGTACAGCAAATTTTACCTATTTTTTGAGGCTTAGGGAAATTCTTAGTTACAGTTCTTGAGAACTCTAGACCAAAGTTTAAGTACAACTTTTATAGACCTGCCTTTTAGTTCAGCAATGGGATTTTAAAAATGCGATTGTTTATTTCCTGAGAAATACCATGAGGAAAATGTTACTTATTTATGAGGTTAGGAGAAAGAGCAGAAGGAATATAAGTGGTATAATTTATGAATACATATAAGTCTGAGAGAAAAAGAGGTGAAAGAAGGGAGCATTCCAAGATTTGGAAGGACTTCAATTTTCTTTCTTTTGACTTTTCTACAAAGTCTTTGAGGGTTTCTGTCTTAGAGTCAATATGTTGATTTTAGGACTTCATAGAAGAAAGTTAATCATAGATTACATGGTATTTGTCTCCGTTCTTTTTTAATTCAGAGTTCCTCATAAGTGTATTATTCTTGACATGTCAGAAGTTCCCCATAATGGCTATTGTTACTCTTAGTAAATCTTCCTATTTATATCAAGATAAGCATAATTGTTTGAGTTAGAGGAAGACAAAATACAGGCCGCAGAAGTTCTGCCAGAGGAAAGTCAGCTTTAATGTAGAGGTGAAGTTGAGATTAACAAATTATACTTGTGGATTTCTAACAACAGGTGTAATATGTAGTATGTATTTAAAATTCCAAAATCTTCATTCTACTAGGACACTGGTTTTTCTAGAATTGCTTCTTAACTAAATTCTTTTCCAAAGCCAAAAGACCTCAAAAGCCTTCAAAGGTTCATCTCTATTAAAGAAAAGAGTTTCACAGCATTGCAATTCTTTATGTCTCAGTGAAAAATTTTCCAATCACATCTCATCAGGAGACATTTCGTGGCTGCTTCCTTGTCCCACCTGATAAAGAGGGATTGTCCTTACTTCTCTACAACAACAACACGAAGTGCAACGGTGAGGGTCTTTGACTCACTAGTAGTATATCAATTAAACAAGCAGTTCACTATTTTTCCTGGATCATTTTTTAACTCTTTTATGTGTGATTTATGTCTGCTTAGTACATTTGAGCATAGCCACTTCAAAGGTAGTTCATCCCTCCCTCAGGAAAACAAAAAGGTAAGGTGTCTCAGAATATTTCTCTGAGGGTAAAATCAGCAAATATAATACAATGAAATACACTGATGTCATCAGAATCCATATATAGCCATTAGCAATATTTACTTTCCGCTACCAAGGAAATATGGAATCAGACTATTCACTGATAATTTATGGAAAAAAATAGGAACCCTTAAAGAGTAAAATTTGATTGTTGTATGAGTAAAAGGACTCAATTTACTAGATTTACTTCTACTTATATATATCTATATAGTGACTTCAAGATTAAATTTGGGCTGCCGTTAATATTTAGTTTTTTATGTAGTATCTATGCTATCGTTTTCAAAATGAGAAAATAATTTATGAAGACATTAGTACCTATACAATACTTTTTATATATATGTACTAAATGTCCAGAGATATGAATTTCAGAGTCTGTTTCTTTTTCTTAGCAAAATATTATTTCACATAACATTTTTTCATCACATTTTTCCTCCTTTCCTAGTCGCTCTAAACTACCTATCACCTAGCCTCTTCCTCTATCCTCTTTGGAAAGTTATTTTGCTGAGATCGCCATTACCTCATAATTGCCCAGTTTGGAGAAGACAGTACATTTAATGTCTTCTAAGACCTCTCAGCTGCATTGTATATATTTGACACTATGCTCCTTATTACAATTCTTCTTTGCTTTCTAGGACGTGATATTTTGCTTACAAGCTTGCCACCACCCTGAGATTCTGTTCTTGGCTTTCTTCTCACTTATATTCTGAGTTATTTCGTCTATTTCTATGACTACAAATACTCTTTCAAAGCAAAATTCTACTAAGTCCATACAGTTGGCCCTTGAACAATATGGGTTTGAACTGCACAGGATCACTTACATGCAAATTTTTCTCAATGAAAGTTACCCTGACTGTGGCTGCCTCTAATGCCTCCCCTTCCACCTCCTCCACCTCTTCTGACTCTGCCACCCAAGACAGCATGATCAGATCCTCCTTTTCCTCCACCTCCTCAGCCTCCACAGCACGAAGATGCAGGATGAAGACTTTTTGGTGATCTACCTCCATTTAATGAACAGTAAATATATTTTCTCTTCCTTATGATTTTCTTAACATTTTTCTATAGCTTACTTTATTATAAGAACATAGTATATAATATATAAAACATAAAAATATGTGCTAATTGACTCATGTTTTCAGTAACCTTTTTGGTCAAGAGTAGGATACTAATAGTTAAGTTTTAAAGGGGTCAAAATTGTACACAGATGTTTGTGTGGGTGTCAGCACCCCTCACTCCCACGTTCAGGGTCAACTGTATGTTCATTGAAGAAATGTTATCTGGATTCTTGACTATTATTATTAACTCTTGTCCTGGGCATTAGATCCAGCACATGCTGGACTCATAAGGTCTGCTCCATAAGCATTTGTTAACCTGCTCTGACCTATCTCAGTTGAAAGAACCATTTTTTTCTGTTACATTCTAAAATCTGAACCCTTCATATTCCAGATTTATATTTCACCATCAAATTCTATTTCTCTGGAGTCCATCTTGTCTACTTTACTCCATATTTCTCATCTGGTCTGATTATTAGCCACCTAACTAGTGTTTTGTTCTTTAGTTTTATGCAGTCCATTCTTCACAACTGTAGTAGAATAAGCTTTCAAATATTAAGTACTTCAACTGAAATTGAATTTTGTGTACAAAATAAAATAATTGGTTTTTGTAAAAGTACAAGATAGTTACTCAAAATCAATTTAGCAAATATTTCTTATTGCATTTGTGATGTCTTTATAATTGTATAATCAATTCTTACATAAAACTTAGTCTCTTTCTGGGCAGTCCTTTCCAATGCATTGTTATTGTCGCTGATCTGTGGACCGTGCTATCCTATATTACATATTTTGTCTTTATGATTGAGTCACATGTTTTAAAAATCCAGAGTCTTCACAAAAATCTTGTATTTATAAATTATTTTTTATATAGTCACCTTTTAATTCTTTTTCAAATAATTTTGTCAGTAACTCTTCCAAAATTTCATTTGAATTGCATTGAGTCAATGGTATAATATTTGGAGAACTGATACTTTTTGTGTATCATTGCTTTTGAATAATGTGATATACCAACCCATTTGTTCTCTCAAAGTGTTATGTCCCTTAACTAAAAAATTGTTGTTTCTTTATAGATTTCACACAGGGAATTTTAAAGAGGATTGAAAGCTCCCTTTTTGCCACTTTATTTTTCAAGGCAAAATTGTGGCAAGAATATTTTCTTCTAACAATTTTACGTAATTTAGGATTGGAACCAAAAAGTTGGTCATTCATTGTTATCTCTCCCCTCTACAGCACAACTAATAATCTGTGACTTTTTCAATCATTCCTCCCTGAACATCTAAAGAGAGTGATTTAAGGTCAGATTTGGGCAGAGATAGCTGAACGTCCATTACAATTTGGTATTTAATAAAAAATGTGAGCTCAATTTGTAGTTACAACTGGTGGAGTGGGGATATTATAAATGCAATTTAATTTATTAAAAGATAGAGCTCTAAAACTTATTTTTCTATATTGCCTGCTGTGTTTATATAGTCCAAGAGATGGTCCATCTTTCTGATGGATGGATTCAAGCTAAGAAAATTCACAAAAGACTAGCCTTTAAAGCAGAATGATAAATTATTATTTTAAAATAGCATGTATCAACTTCCAGTGGTCATAGTTGCCAAATAAAAATAGTAATATTAGTAATAATGACTCTTATTTCTTGAGAAAGTACTCTGTTCCGTGTACAGAGGGAGTACAACAAGCCTTACATTTCAGAGATTAGGCTCCATTAAACTTTTAAAGTTTAACTTTGGCTCTTTCAATTTATCAGTCTATTTCTTGGGGCATATAACTTAACCTCTAAGTGCCTTAGTTTTATCATTTTTGAAGCATTTTAAAATGCTTCATAGAGCTGTTGTGATGATAAAATGATATATGTAATGAACTTAGCTTAGTACCTGACACATACTAAATGATCAATGAATGTCAGGTATTACTTAGATAACAAGGGTAATATTCTGCAAGTATTAAATCTTTTAATTCATTCTTATGTTCATTTAAGTTATGTTTTCCTTCATTCTTGCTGTCATTAAGACTAAAATATGACTAAAGACTAAAATATCCAAAATAATTTCACCAAATAACAACTTTTTACCACCTTTGGCTCTCAAAACTTTTCCTTGAAATAATAAACCCAAGCTTTGTAGAGGGAAAAATATATTTATAAATTTTCTGACAAGCTAAGACAGTTCTGGTGTGCTCAGGTCACCAAACTTTTATAGTATTAAATGTCAAAGGCAATGGTACCTCAGAATATGACATGGGAGAAAGAAGAAGGTATACTCAGGGTTGAGAGGATAAAGAAAAGGTTGAGTAGGTGGTCCTGTTTGACAGCTAGGGATGGTAGAAATCCCAACTGAGTTGAGGGTGAGCCCAAAGCAGATGGCCTTAGACCTGGTCTCTGCCTGGAACTGTGGGGAGAGGCCACTAAGCAGGTGTCTCTGAGCTAGACAATAACAATAGTAATAGTTTAGTGAATTTAGAGGATCATAAAAGGAGTACCTGGTTCTCTTTTGGGTCTCAGGTTTTGAGAATCCAGGAAATTCTAGCCTGCCCTCTGAATTGAAGCAAGGAGTTGAAAGTTAGTGGAGCTGTCCTATGGCCATCAAGGTAAAAGGCTGGGGGGACTTTCCAGGAGAGCCGGTGAGGTAGATTAGTCTTTATGGAAGTTAGGACTGATAGTCAATGCAGAGCTTATGACAGCTGGAGTGGGACCTAGTTATTAAAGTGGGGATTTGCCTAGGGACCAGATTGGAAGCTGAACATGCTGTTAACCTCAGTTGGCATGGACATTTGCCACCAGAGTGTCTCCTGACCAGGAATCACTGGAATAGCCACTGTTGATTTAGAGGGTGGTACGAACACCTGCATTTATATCAGTTGCTCCTTTAGCCATCACCAGAGAAATCACTGTGCCATATGGAGGTAAAAATATAAATAAAAAAGACTAATTTTTACTAAAAGGATTCCAGTTCATTCAGAAGAAACTGAATAATCATTAATTGATTAAATTTTTACTAATCATATCTCATTCCAGCATCCACAAAAATGGAGACTTCAAGGAAATATGAAAATAGTTTTAAAAAGCAAAGAATTATACTCTTTTCCCCCACTTAAGGCATCAAGTGTGTGTCAACACCCAACACATTAGCATGATTTTATTAAGATGTCTTATGAAAGAAGTATTTCCTCCTCTGTTTTGACAATTAAAAATATAAAATAAACCCAAATCAAGAAACAAAGCTAATTGAAACTCACAAAATTTGTATATGGTAGAGCCAAGAACAAAACCAAAAGAGTTTATTGCCACAATCTGTGTGCCTAAGTGCTACTGTGCCATACAGGGCTGCCATCAGATACCATATCCAGATTGTCTTTGTACGTTTCTGTATAGAGTTCTTTGGTTACGCTCTCACAGTGTCATTACCATACTATGCTGCTTACTCGGAGGCAACTCACCGTATTCCTCCCCCTCAAAGCCTTTCTTTTCTCTGGAACTCTCATGTTATGGCTAACAGTTATTGGCCATACTCTACTTTTTCACTGAACATTTGCTCTATTTTGAAATTTAAATAAAATCTGGCTATTTCCTGAGCGTCTCCTTGATGCTGTTCTTCCTTCAACATCACAGTATCCGAGGGCTGGTGAGTAGTCAGGGTCAGATCCACCTTCATACTCTTAAAAATTTCAGGTCACTTTTCCTTTATCTTCATGTTAAAACTCATGTTCCCTTAAAGTTGATGATTTCAGTGATTCTCAAACTTCAGCATTCATCAGAATCATTTTGTTAAGAGACAGTAGATGTGTGCTGAGACCTAAGAATATGAATTTTCTAACAAGTTGCCATGTGATGCTGATGCTGTTACACAGTTTCATGTATATCATTTTAGATATAAACAGTAATAATAACATCTACAGAGATTTTAGAAGTACTGTTTAATCTGGAATAGAATGATCTCAGCAATTCTTTATTTGTTACTGAAACCTGAAACAATCCTTATGGTTCTTGCAGAAATGTCAGCTTCTTAATTTCACTAAATATTAATTTGATAAATTTTAATGCTATCCATATACATAACTTTACAATTTTTTCATATATTTGAAACTTGAGTAGCAATTACAGAATGCTTTATGTGAGCAAATCAGGCAATTCATGATTAGAATAGTAATACATTGATGTAAAATTATCCTGCTTCAGAAGCATTTCTGCATTATGTTCTCCTAGGTATCATTCTGAATTTCAGTCTTTACAAAACCTTCTAAAAGACCCCAGTGTTGCTTTTTTTCCCCTGGTGTCTTGTATTACTTATGGTAGTATTTTATGAAGAATAGTATTTTCTCTTTTCCATTAATATTTATATGTCCATTATCAGCCTTTTGCAACTCTCAGTATATGTAACCTTGATAATTACACAATGAATGAAACCAGCAAACAACCTGCATTTTCGGATTGCTTTGCAATTTTCTTTTCAATTTATTGTTTAGGTACACTAATAAATTAATGCTAACAACCTGGGTCGAGGATGGCATATATTAATGTGACAATTCTAGTTAAAACTGTGGTTGACTCAGTTATTTTAAATGTCAAATGACAGGCAAAGCACTATTTTCTAGGTAAATACAACACACGTTTAAAAGATATTTTAAAGCACAAGTGTCAGCAATGATAAAAACAAAGTTCATAATCAAAAGACAGAACAAGTTTATCTATACATTATTTAGGAAACGCTGACAGAACAAGATTAAAACCAATGGGGAAATAAAGAATACTACTTATCCTCCATTATGTGAGTCCTTTGAAAATGAGTGATCCCCATTCCTTTGGGTAAAACCGCATTCTTTCAATTCACGTGTATTATGGGTCTAGATAATTTATTTTTAACTCCTATGGTTGATAAGACTATCAGCCATATTTAGGAAACACTGACAGAACAAGATTAAAACCAATGGGGGAATAAAGAATACTTCTTACCTCCATCATGTGAGTCCTTTGAAAATGAGTGATCCTGTTCCTTTGTGTAAAACTACATTCTTTTAATTCACATATATTATGGGTCTAGATAACGTTAACTCCTATGGTTGTTATGACTATACATATAACATTGAAATAATCATAACCAAGATGAAAACTTCCTGATTTTCTTTCCCAGGGATGTTTTGTTGCACTGAGTAGAAACAAGTTTGAATAAACTTATTTAAAGTAAGTTGCATTTTAGTGATATCAGTAAATTCATGGAAACATAGGAGGGACAGGAACTTGAAACTCTTTATAAAGCTACTTAGCCTTTCTGGGCACAAATTCTCGTATTTCCTCTTTCTGCATGTTGGCTTGATTCCCCTGCTTCTCTCCGTGGCCCAGCTCTCTGTGCTTACATATCACTGCATTCTTGGCTTATCAGGGCTGTCCCATGACAGCTTCAGTTTCTAGTCTGTCAAAGCTTTCACCTCGGCTCCACACATTTGAGTAACTCATTCCATTTCTCAAACGGAAATTGCCAGAAGAGAAACTAAGCAGCTGATTTTGAATCAGATACCTAACTGTAGTTAAAATTTGGTCAATATGTGAATACAATATTCTAAATCTTTACTTTTCTTCCTACATTAAAAAAAAAAGAGAAAAAAAGTCTCTGGATTCCTTAAAATGTGCAGAATCCATCTAAATCATGTTCCCCCATTGTTCTTAGTGATTAGATATTTGTACATTGTTATTATGATATATTTACCATCAGAATTCTCAAAAGGGGTTTCAAAAGTTCCATGCAGCCCAGCTTAGAATGCTTGTGGACTTTCACTTTCTCGATGCTTCCAGCTTTTCCTACATTCTAAGTTAATGACTATTTCTTGCATGTCATAGAGAAATACACAAGAAGGAATTCTTCCATCTTCAGAACACTACACACACCTGCATCTGCACCTGTTCTTTCCTTTTTCCTTCTTGTTATGAAGGAGTAATAAAAATTTCTCCTCCCAAAGCTCTAATGCACTTCCATTTACCCTCTTCAAATTTCTCAGGGAACTTATTTCTCAGCCACCTCTCTGATGAATACTCCTTACCAGAAATCACACATACTGTCATTTCTATTTATTTTATTTTAACTTTTATTTGAGAATAATGGCCTCAGTGGCCCCCAGCTCCATTCATGTCCCTGCAAAGGACATGATCTCATTCTTTTTTTTTCATGGCTGCATAGTATTCTATGGTGTATATGTAACATATTTGCTTTATCCAGTCTATCAGTGATGGTAATTTAGGTTGACTGCATGTCCTTGCTATTGTCAATATTGTTGCAATTAACATAATGTGTGCATGCATGTGTCTCCACAGTAGAACAATTTATATTAATTTGGGTATATAGCCAGTAATGGGATTGCTGAGTTGAATAGTACTTCTGTCTCAGATCCTTGAGGAATCACCACACTGTCTTCCACAATGTTTAAACTAATTTATACTTGAACCAATGGTGTATAAGAGTTCCTTTTTCTCCACAACCTTGCCAGCATCTGTTATTTTTTGATTTTTAATAATAGCCATTCTTACTGGTGTGAGATAACGTCTCATTGTGGTTTTAATTTGCATTCCTTTAATGATCAATGATACCGTTTTTCTTTTTTTTCTTTTTTTTTTTTTTTCCCGTATGCTCATTGGCCACATGCATGGCTTCTTTAGCAAAGTGTTTGTTCATGTTCTTTGTCCACTTTTTAATGGGGTTGTTTGTTTTTTCTTGTACATTTAAGTTCCTTATAGATGCTGGATATTACACCTTTGTCAGATGCATAGTTTGCAGAAATTTTCTCCCATTCTGTAGGTTGTCGGTTTACTCTGTTGACAGTTTCTTTTGCTGTGCAGAAGCCCTTTGCTTTAATTAGATCCCATTTGTCAATTTTTTGCTTTTGTTGCAATTGCTTTTGGCATTTTCCTCATGAAACCTTGCCTGTGCCTATGTCCTGAATGATATTGCCTAGGTTATCTTCCAGGGTTTTTATAGTTGTGGGTTTTACGTTGAAGTCTCTCATCCATCTTGAGTTAGTTTCTGCATAAGATGTAAGGAAGTGGTTCAGTTTCAATCTCTGCATATGGCAAATAATCCCCAGACCACAAAAACCTTTCAAATGTTGTCTTGTTGACATACACAGCCTTTACAGTCAAAGTCTTTGAAGTAGTTTCCTGTAGTTGTAGGAGTTTCATTCTTTCTTTTCTATTCACCTTTTAGCCCACTGTAATCTGATTTGTTTCCCTACCATTTCACAAAAACAGTCCTTGCTAAATAACTGATAATATTCACGTTGCTCAATATAGTACACACTATTACTATTAACTTTACTTGACATTGAACAAGTATTTAACATTATTGGTATTTCCATTATTTTTTAACATAACCTTGTCTTGGTTTCTATGGTGATACATTCTTCTCACTTTTCTTCTACTTTTCTGGCCTTTTCTGGTTAGCGTTTATTTATGTCTCATTTTCTTTTTTCATATATTACACTTCTTACAATATGGTCTTGGATTTTCATCTTTTGTCTCCACTATTTAAAAGTGATCCTAACCATTTGCAGATCTTAAAATAATATTTAACTGCTAAAAAATCCCAAGGTATATTTGTACTCTAGAATTCTCTTCTGTGTCACACACACGTACACATATATATGACTCATGTACATAGATGTGCACGCGCGCGCCCACACACACACACATACACTCACACACATAATGTGTATGTGAAGTCTCCCCTCTTAAGTTTAACAGGAACTTCTGAAACCTGACATTTCCAAAAGAAAAAACATTTACCTCATATCTTCTAGTTACCAAATAGTTTTCTAGTTCTCACAGCAGTAAAGATACTTTTTCATATAATTTTTCATGTAGAAAACATAGGAGTCACTACTGGCATTTTATTACTCCTTACTTCTCACATTTCATCTAGATTTCCTCTTCTCTCCACTATCATTAGTGGAATACTACTCTGTGCTATCACTTCTTGTTTGCATTTCTGTAATAGCCTCTTATTTCTTCTAAATGCATTTTTCATAGTAGAGTATCCAGGGTCATTTTTATATTTAGCTTTTAAACAATTTTTTTATGCAAGATATGCATGTATATAGTTAAAGGGATTCCACAAGGTTTGTAAAAAACAAAACAACACAAAGAAAAAGTCGACACAAAACATAACACAAAAATTCAACACAAAACTTAAGTAATTTCCCATTTTCAGTTTCAGTATCTATTCTAAAGAGGCAACCACTTTCAAACTTATTAGCTATCTTGCACTATTTAGCTCGCTCTCTCTAGATAACATTCCTACAATAATGATGCTGGTACTGTTTATTTCCTTTTCAGTTTTATCTTTGCTTTTTATTTTTCATAAATTACCTTTGAGTCTCAAACTATAGAACATAAAGTTTTAGCTCACCTTCACCTTCTAATCCAAGCATGAAACACACACAGAAATCACATTTCTCACATTTCCATTTTCACAACATGGTTCTAATATAATTTTGCAGTGAGCAATTTTTAGTTTCAAATCATTTTGACATACAGAAACTATTTCCTTTGAGCCATATTAATACTAATTTTGCTTTCCTGAACAACATTTTGATTTTTGTGGAACTGCTAATTTTATTTCATTTATTTTCTATACAATTATTAATTGACGATTCCTCAAATCACTCTTAGCTTTTAAACATATATAACAGCTTGTCAGTTTGATCTTCCTAGTGACAACTTCCCTGAAATTTTCTGATTTTCTCCTATATGTACTGATGGCTAGCTATGTCTGCTGTGCAATTGCTGTACTGGGATCTCCTTTAATTATCATCTTGGGAATTCTCTACTTATTAATGAATTGGAGTCTGGTTTCTTAGCTCTGTGACTTTAGGTAGTTTGGTAATTGTTTCTGCTAATATTCTCAACCTCCTGTGGCTCTCTTACGTAGGTCAAGGGGGATACATGTCATTATACACGAGGGTCCTCCACTTATCTTTTTCTGGGTAACTTCATCTCTATTCCTGCCTTCTGTTAAGATGATCACATAGATCTGTGAGTCATATACCTAATCTCTACAGCAAAATTGTCCAGCCACACCCTTGACTTTATTTTCAAAGCATTTTTTTCTAGTATTACATCTCATATTAGCATATTTTGCAAACTGAATAGGCTGAAAAATTTTTCAAGCCATTGTGTTGGCTTTTTGTTTTTTATGAGATTTTTTCACTCAATTTATCTTCTTCCTTTCATATTTTACTATAAGCATCCAAAAGAAACTAGCTCTATTTTCAACACTTTGCTTGAAAATCAAATAAATATTCAAATTTATAACTGAGAAGTTTTGTTTTCCATACTACTGTTGAACACGCTTCATTCAGTTTTCAACCACTACATAATAGGATCACATTTACTCCAGTTTCCAATAATGTGGTCCTCATGTCTTCCTGAGCCCCATCAGTAGCTATTTTACCATCTGTACTTCTATGAATAATTTCTTCAGGGCATACTAGGCTTTTTCTCTATATTCTTTGTATTACTTTCAATAATCTTTCATCCTCTACCCATTTCTCAATTCCATAGCGATTTCCACATTTTGGGTTGTTACCATAGCACCCCATTTCCCAGGATTTAAAATCTGTTATATTCCCAAGGCTACTGTCATAAACTACTATAAACCGGAAGGACTAAAACAGGAAAAAATTATTTTCTCACAGGTCTTAAGGGTAAAAGTTTAGAATCCAGGTGTCAGCATGACCGTGCTCCCTCTGGAGGCTCTAGAAAAGAATCCAGTGTTGGTCGCTTCCAGTTTCTGGTGGCTATCAGCATTCCTTGACTGGTGGTTGCATATCTCCAATATCTCCCCTGTGGTTAAGGTGCCTTGTTTTCTGTCTTCATTAAATATCCCTGTGCTTCCCCTGAAAAGGATGGTTATTGGATTCAGTGCCCACCCAGATAATCAAGAACAAGCACCTCATCTTGATGTCCTTAACTGAATTACATTTGCAAAGATCCATTTTTCCAAATAAAGTAACATTCACAGATTCCAGGGATGAGGATGTGGATATATCTTTTCCTGAGCCACCATTCAATTCCCTATAGTGAATTAATACTTTATGTCCTCTGTCCTCAGATTATATTCCTCCCACATGCAAACTATTCTATCCCAATAACTGTAGCTCCACTCTAAGTCTAAAATCTTATTTAAATACCATGAACTCAAATGTCCCCAATCTCATTATCTAAATTATCTAAATCAGTTATGAGTGAGACTCTGAGCATCATATACCCTTAGGAAAACTTCCCCTCCATCTGTGGACTTGTGAAATTTAAAATAAGTTATCTGCTTCCAAAATATAATGGTGGGAGAGGCACAGGATAGACATTCCCATACCAGAAAGGAAATTGGAAGGAATAGAGGGGATGAATTACACTAGGTTTCAAGGTCTGAGAATCATGCTCTGTGGCTCAAGGGACCCTCTGGGCTGTGACTTCCCTTTCTGTGCCCATGACTTTGCCAACCTTTGTCTTTATTTCCATGGTTTCAACCTCCAGCCTGAGGCTTTGTCTTCAGAGTCACTCTCCCTCTTTCTGGAGAGTTGGCACGTTTCGAGCTGAGTAACTTTCTCAGCAATTTCCTTACTGTAGAACTCTGGAAGTCTGACAAACTTCTTCCAATTTCTATCTCTGTCTTTTTCAGTCAAATCTGATAGACTCCAAGAATCCTGGCTTCCGAAACAGTGAGAGAATGTGTTTCTGCTATTTTAAGCTATCCAGGTTGTGGTGATTTGTGACAGAAGGCACAGGAAATGAAAATAGTATTACACATTACCTGGCAATGTATATCCTTCAATGTCTATCTGAAAAATACTGTATAGAAGGTATTTTTTGAGGCATGACATGTCTAAAAATATCTTTCCATATACCCTTGCTTATAGTTTGGGTATAGAGTCTAGTTTCAGAAACGATTTTCTCTCAGAAATTTCAAAGCATCATTTTTCTAGTTGTGATAGGCAGAATTCTAAGATGTCCCCGTAAGATCTTTGGCCCCTGGTGTACACACATGATCTCCTAGTTACTTAGTCAATACCAATCAAAGTACTGCTATAAAGGAATTTTGCAGATGTAACTAATGTCCCAAATCAGTTTACCCTGACTGGCAAATTATTTGGTAGTGCTGATCTAATCAGATAAGCCCTTTAAATGCAGAGTTTCTCTTTAAATGATGACCTAAGAGGAAGCCACATATGTGTAGAATGAGGTTTCTGTGCACCACTTCTGCTCTAAAGATAGAGAAGGCCATGTGGCAAAAAAATGGAAGTGACCTCTAGGAGTTAAGAGTGGCTTCTGCATGATGGCCAACAAGAATGGGAACCTCAGTCCTATAATCACAGAAAAATCTGAATTTCACCTGCAACAATGAAGTGAAAGCAGACTCTACCCATTGTCTCCATATGAGAATTGAGCCTAGCTGACCCCTTAATTTCAGCCTTAGCCGAGAACCCAAATAGGCTTTGATGAACTTCTGACCTACAGAGCTATGAGCTAATGAATAGGTGTTGTTTTAGGCTGCCAAATTTTTATTGTCCTGCAGTAGGATACTAACACACCAGTTGTCTATATTGGCATGTTTTTGAAAAATCTAAACACATTATAATCCAAAATATGATACTTAATTTCATCCTCCTTAACAAGATTTTTAGAATCTTTTTGACACATTGTTCTGAAATTTCTAAATTATATACATTTAACAAGAAACTACTTCCATTCTTTTTTCTGGGTACATGATGAGCTCTTTTAACAAAGAAAAATTTTACCTCTGGAAAATTGGTTGAAATCATTATTTTTTCTGTTTTCCTGTAATGTCTTTCTAAAACTCCCATTATTCATATGTTGAACATCCTTGATTAATATACCAATTTTAAAACATTTTTCCTAATTTTTTATTTCCATGCATTAATGATCTTTTCCTTTTGACTTAATCAATTTCAATTTCTAACACTTCTATTGAGTTTCTTATTTCTGCTATCATAATATTCATTGCCATAAACTCCATTTTTTTCTCTGATTTTCAAAGTGTAATTTAGTCGTTTTGTGGATATTCTCCCTTTACTCTCAGACAATATTAACGAGATTTGTGTGTGTGTGGTTTCCAACTTTTCTCATGAGCTTCCATTTCCTTCAACTTTGTTTTTTTTTTCTGTTAGTGGTGTTTTGTCTGAGTCTCTCATGTTAGGGGCTTTCTTAAGATGTCTAGTGCTCTTTTGCTTTCTGGTCATACATGAGAGTACAGTACTAAGTACTGACAGGAGAGTGTTGCATGTTGGAGAGCTGTCATCTCACTGTTGTATGGTTGGGTGATTCAGAAGGACTGTTTCATTGAAAACTCTCCAGTACTGTGACCTATACTTCTTTTCTCTGACACTGGAAAGGAGACCGTGTCGGTAACTAGGATTAGAAGACTGTAAGCCTTAGCATTGTAATTGTGTAAACAGATCAGCTGGTCAGTGCTCAAGGAACAGGATGAGGGCAAAAAAGTGTAGTCTTGATATTCAATATATAGCATTTAATTTAGTTTGTTTTCAGTATGGTACCTCTGCCTATTCACTCTCAGTTCAGAGGCTCTGCTTTAATTTCTCCAGAGAGTCAGCATCCTGTTTCTGCTGAGGGTAGAAATATGTCTTAGTGTGATTATTTCTTGAATGTCTGATTCTGTTGGTGGTTTTTAACTTCTTGAAGAGAGGAAATAGATATTTTTTTATTCACCGGTGTATCAGTTAGAGCCTGTTACAGTTACAGACATGTAATTAACACTGATTAAATTTTGTTAAGTATATGTATAAATGAGTTGATGAATATTAAGGGATGCCTCTTTCAGGCTATACAGGCTGTGGATTTCCTCAAGAAAAGTGGACAATATGATGGGGTAAAGCTGAGAAATTCTTAATTGAAAAAGAGATTCAAAAGAGAACCCATAATACTGTCTGAAAAATGTAACAGAATTGAGGGCTCTGTCATATCCCTTTCTTTGTATGCTATAGTTTTCTCCGGAGAATTTACATTATCCTTTATTGGCTGTGTAATTCTGAGCATGACGAATACATTCGTCAATTCTTCTTTTTTTCCTTCGCAAAATCACACAATAATGTCTTATACACTAGCTTTTTCAAGGGTTGCTCATTAGATACATGTAAAGCCATTAGTATTCTCTTTGCCTTGAATATTGAATGCAATTACTAAAAACATTTTTTTTCTTCCTTACTTCCTCTATGTCCTGCATTGATTAGATATGAGGAAGATATCCTTTCTAGGCAATGAAAGACTTAAAACAAAATAAGTTACCTTGGGACACTGTGAAATTTGCTTTTATAGCTTCCTTAAATATTAGGATGGATTTATCTGTCGGATCTTGATTGACTAAGCCAGGCTGTGGATTAAATGAACTCTCAAGGTCTCTTTCAGGCTTGCTGATTCTAAAGTAGAATATTATAACTAGCACTAGGGATGTCATTCATAACGTGGAACAATCGTACTTACCAACAGCATAGCACTATAATTGTTCTAAAAATGTAACTAATCTTACAAGGCTTAAGGTGTATTAGAAAGAAATATCAGAATAGCTAAGAGTCAAAGTTTTATATATAATATCCTTCAAATCAGGAGATTCTGTCTTGTGTATTCTAGATTTATCAAAGTAGAGAACATGCTCTGACATGGAATATTGCCTAAAAAGATAACTGCAGGGTGGGTGTGGTGGCTCATGCCTGTAATTTCAGCACTTTGGGAGGCTGAGGCAGGCAGATCAGCTGAGGTCAGGTGTTCGAGATCAGCCTGACCAACATGGAGAAACCCCTTCGCTACTAAAAATACAAAATTAGCTGGGCATAGTGGCACATGCCTGTAATACCAGCTACTCAGGAGGCTGAGACAGGAGAATTGCTTGAGGCCGAGGTTGTGGTGAGCCAAGATCGCGCCATTGCACTCCAACCTGGGCAACAAGAGCAAAATTCCATCTCAAAAAAATAATAAAAGAACTGCAGGACTTCCTTGTTATGACAGACAAGAATCATCTAAACAGTCAGCATTTCAACATGGATTTTGGTTAGTAATCTTTCTTAGGTCAGTCTTAGCCAGCCAACATACACAATTTGAGGACTTACTACACGCAGAGAACTATTAACTTTAACTTAATTTTAATTTTGTGCAATATTGCAGAGAAATATTACTCCAGGCTCAGTTTTTTTTTCTTTCTTTGAAGCTTGATTTAAGTAGTGACTTCTTATGAAACATTCAAATTGCCAACAATGAGCAGAAACAGAGGCAACACTGAACTGAAAAGCATCAGCTAATACCTCCATGCTCACAACTTGTCTAGGGGCTAAAGCTGAAGAGGAGATTTGGGCCTGGTAGCTAAGACACTTTGGTGTAGTGTATTAGTTTTGTATTATAATTAATGATCTACAGAAAAGGCTGTCTTTTTTGTTTGTTTCATGTGGAGTTTCACTCTTGTTGCCTAGGCTGGAGTGCAATGTGCTATCTCTGCTTACCACAACCTCTGCCTTCTGGGTTCAAGTGGTTCTCCTGCCTCAGCCTCCTCATGCCCAGCTAATTTTGTATTTTTAGTAGAGACTGGGTTTCCCCATATTGGTCAGGCTGGTCTTGAACTCCTGACCTCAGGCTATCTCCCTGCCTCAGCCTCCCAAAGTGCTGGGATTACAAGCGTGAGCCACCGTGCCAGCCAAAAAAAGCTGTTTTAATCATATGATCGAAGATGGTCTTTGCCACACCTGATCAATTGATAAGACTCTTTAAATACAGTCATAGGATCAGGTCAGTTTCTGAATCATTGTATTGAAAATAGCAGTAAGAATGACATAGATTTTGACTCAGAGTTGCTCAGTAATTGAGCTCAAATGTTCAGAGTCAAAATAAGCATTGGTGTTTCAGTTTGTGTAAGAAATTTCCCAGGCACTCAGTTAAATTGTCCTCAGAGTATAGCCATGGTTGAGGGATACTATGAAAGCCATTATCCTGACATTTTTGGCATTTAGCAGTTACAAAGGCTTATGAATTCTGGGCAGAAAGAAAACCAAACTTCTTTTAAATTAACTCTTCTAGTCTGTAAGCAAATAAAGTGAGTCAGGGACTTGCTGGAAGTCTCTCTATTTGATGAGGAGTAGGGTGAAGCTATAACTTTCCTGGAAGTCTGTTATGCAGAGCCATGGGTCAGCTTTGCCAGTGGTTTGAATTGAGAGAGAACTTGTGACCACTTAGGAGAAACAATGATGACTTTCAGAGAAGATCATCCTCAGACTTATATATTGGACTTTTTTCCTTCAAGTTATTCGGTTATGTTTATAAATATGAGTGGAATTTGTTTTACCTTTTTTGTTTTTTTTAAATTGTAATTTACGTTCTGGGGTACATATGCAGATCATGCAGAATTGTTCCATAGGTACATACATGGCAATGTGGTTTGTTGCCTCCATCCCCCCATCACTTATATTTGGCATTTGTCCCCATGTTATCCCTCTACAACCTCCCCACCCCCCTGCTGTGCCTCCACTGGCCCCTCCCAACAGACCCCAGTGTGTGATGCTCCCCTCCCTGTGTCCATGTGTTCTCATCATTCAACACCTGCCTATGAGTGAGAACATGTGCTGTTTGATTTTCTGTTCTTGTGTAGGACACGAACTCATCTTTTTTTATGGCTGCATAGTATTCCATGGTATATATATGCCACATTTTCCTTGTCTAGTCTGTCATTGATGGGCATTTAGGTTGGTTTCAGATCTTTGCTATTGTAAACAGTGTTGCAATGAGCATATGTGTGCATGTGTCTTTATAATAGAACGATTTATAATTCTTTGGGTATATGCTCAGTAATGGGATTGCTGGGTCAAATGGAATTTCTATTTCTAGGTCCTTGAGGAAGTGCCACACTGTCTTCCACAATAGTTGAACTAATTTACACTCCCAGCAACAGTGTGAAAGTGTTCCTATTTCTCCACATCCTCTCCAGCATCTGTTGTCTCCAGATTTTTTAATGATCACCATTCTAACTGGCATGAGGTGCTATGCCAATGTGGTTTTGATTTGCATTTCTCTAATGACCAATGATGATGAGCATTTTTTCATATGTTTGTTGGCCTCATATATGTCTTCTTTTGAAAAGTGTCTGTTCATATCCTTCACCCACTTTTGGATGGGTTTTTTTTTCTTGTAAATCTGTTTTAGTTCTTTGTAGATTCTTGATATTAGCCCTTTGTCAGATGAATAGATTGCAAAACTTTGTTCCCATTCTGTCGGTTTCTGGTTCACTATAATTATTGTTTCTTTTGCTGTAAAGAGGTTCTGGAGTTTAATTAGATCCCATTTGTCTATTTTGGCTTCTGTTGCCAATGCTTATGGTGTTTTAGTCATGAAGTCCTTGCCTATGCCTATGTCCTGAATGGTTTTGCCTAGGTTTTCTTCCAACGTTTTTATGGTGTTAGGTCTTATGTTTAAGTCTTTAATCCATCTGGAGTTAATTTAGTGTAAGGTGTCAGGAAGAGGTCCAGTTTCTGCTTTCTGCATATGGCTAGCCAGTTTTGCCAACACCATTTATTAAACAGGGAATCCATTGTTTTTTTTTTTTTGTCAGGTTTGTCAAAGATAAGATGGTTGCAGATGGGTGGCATTGCCTCTGAGGCCTCTGTTCTGTTCCATTGGTCTATATCTCTGTTTTGGTACCAGTACCATGCTGTTTTGATTACTGTGGCCTTGTAGTATAGTTGGTAGTCAGGTAGCATGATGCCTCCAGCTTTGTTCTTTTTGCTAATGATTGTCTTGGCTATGCGGGGTCTCTTTTGGTTGCATATGAAGTTTAAGGTGTTTTTTTCCAGTTCTGTGAAGAAGGTCATTGGTGGCTTGATGGGGATAGCAGTGAATCTATAAATTACTTTGGGCAGTATGGCCATTTTCACGATACAGATTGTTCCTAATACATTGGTAAGAATATATTGAGGAATTTTGTTCCTTGGGTAGAGGTTAAACTGAAATTGTCTGTTTCAGATTCCTTATTTGTTTACAGAATCCTACCTTTAGAGAATTTTAATGTATGTAAAATCTGAGTAGAAGAAGGTAAGTGCTGTATATATTGAAAGTAGGCCTATTCTGTACTCTGTTAAGCTGTGGGAAATGTCCTGATTTTCACAGTTATGATGTTTGCCATGTTTATCTTCATTTCAGTGTGTTGTGTTTCTCTTCTGGCAATAGGAGCACAGGAACAAAATCCATAGTTTTCAATACATAGTGACTTTGACTTATTTTAAATGAATATTTACTTCTAATTATATAACTTTGTTTCTGTTGGCAAATTTTTTGTTTCTAAAATAGGAAAATGTCTCCTACATCTTACCTATTTATGTAAAGGGGCTAAGATATTCTAACTATGTTGTCAAAAACTCAATTTGAGGTTGTTGCCTCTTTGTTTTAGGGGAGTGGAATAGGAAATACTGATACCAATAACCACTTTATAAGGAAAGGTATTTTGAAAATTTGATACTTTCTGGATAAATTTCTATCCCAGGATGGAAAGAAATAGAAATAGCTTATCAAGTAGCTTACCTATGTGAGAAAATTTGTTTTTATCTTCGAAAAAAATTTTTTTTTTACCTGCAAACTTTTTTCTCTAAGATGTTAAATGAATGAAGGAACTGTTAAAGTTAGTGGGAAATAGATTTCCTAAAAATTATGAAATAATTATTTGAGTCAACATTTCTTTCATGAAGTACAAGAAAGGATTAATGAAGATTAATTTAATAATAAAACTTTAGGATTTAATGCTACTAGTATGAGAATTTTTCCTGGAGTTGCTGCATGTAAAAGCCCTGGTTAGAGTCCTGGTTTATGGAAGTGAAGGCAATGTATATTTCATTTCATGTTCTAGAAAACTGTTTAAACTAACATGGCATTCAGTTGTGTAACTCCAGCCAATCATGTACTTTTCAAGAATATTTTCATAAGGTAGAAAGGTTCTCTGTTGCAGTTGTTGAGATCAGGTTAAAGCAACAACAACAAACACCTTTTTTATAGCAAAAGAAAGAATGAATATGATTTTTTTTGTATACATTCCAAAACACACAAACAAGATATGCTCTTTTTCTCCCTGACATTTTCCCTAAAACTTCGCTAAACAATAGGGAGGAGTGATCTTTTCTTTTTATCAAGGGGAAATAGATACACTTTTAACTTAATCTTATTTATATACAGCCTGAGAATGTATTTATTTAAAGGGCATCAAAGTCAAATTAGAGTTTCTAAAACATTGAACTTTGCTAAGACTGAAAAAAACAATCTATTCTTGATCAGCTTTATATAAACATTCATTTGATTGTTTACCAAGCAGATAGTTTTAGTTTTATATTATCATTCTTTTTGTACTTTGTACTTGGTTGAACTAGCTGACTGGTAAGAATTCTAAGGAAGACTAAACTCAATTTAGAATTAGTCTAAGAAAAATTTAATTAGAAATATGATACACTGGTTGCATAATAAATCATGTAATAAATTCCTGAGCTCATTGTGAAGGATTGTGAGTTATGGACTAATTTGAATAATCCAGCCCAACTGAGAATTGCCTCACTGTCATTTGTATATGAAGAAAAGCAGGCCGGTAGTGGCTGATATATTTTTACTGTCAGTTGAAGTGATTTCTAAATAAAAAGTTAGAAAGAGTTGCTGAGAGCTTAGGATGAAGGATGTTCAGAAATGTTTTTCTCTTTGAGATTTATGTACTTATTCTTATTACCCCTGTAGGATTACAAATAATGTACTTCAGGCCAGTCAGCATTAACATTCATATGTCTTTTGTGCAGACAAATACAAGGTGCCATGGACCCTATACCTATGGATATGGTAATGGTGGGGACCGCAGAGAAGGGAAAATGGAATGTGGGTGGGATAGAAGTCTGTCAGATAAGATAATGTGCAATATATTCGTCAAGGTCATAGGCTTAAATGCCTTTAGGAGTGTGTGAGCATCCTACTAAGTTGAAGAAAACATCTCGTTTCAGAAGTCACACCTCCAGAAAGCATTGAATTGTTGCAATGAATGAATCCAGTCTTAGTGTTGCTAAAGTGTGGGATCCACCAATAAATGAATTGTATCCCAGATGAAGCTCAGCATTCATTTACAGGAAGCAACAAAATACAGACACCCAGAAATGTAACATTGACTAACATGTCTTGCAACTAATACGTCTAGAAAATCACTAATATGTCTAAAAAATCGATAATAGAAAATCATCACTCATAAGGAGAAAAATCAGTCAATAGGAACAGTTAGAAATGAAATGGGCTAAGAAGGCGAAAATGTTAAAACAGCTTTCATAAATATGTTCAAAATAAATATAAAATATTACAAATGGAAAGTTGACCAAGGGAATTAATGAAAAATAACCCTTTCACTATGGAAGACAAATAATTTGTTGCCTAATGATGTCACCAAAAATAAAATGCATGGGTTTTGATGTGTGTATTTGTATGCATGTAACTTGAAATACAGATACAAGCTGTCTAAAAAGCAAAAAGTATTATTTTGGACCTCCAGGCTCAGTAATGAAACATATACATATATAAATTATCAGACAGAGATGATGTGTTTTGAACAGGAAACAGGGTTTCTCCTTTTTTTTTTTTTTTTTTTTAACAGTTCAGTAGTAGTTGTATGACAAACACATACATAAACACACGGAGATTTACTCCTTTTTTGATATATTGAATTCTGTTATGTGGGATATATTTGTCTGAGTCTTTAAATATAGCATTCTTCCACACTTACCCAAGTGAAAAAGTTGATCATGAAAAAGGCAGAAGAAAAAGTATTTCATTTTCATTAATTTGCTCTTCTAATAAGAACTATTTGAAAGTTAAAACTTGTTTGTTTGGTTTTTTACTTCAGAGAGAGAAAGTTGAAGAAATAAGAAGAAAAGGATTGTTGAGCTAAATGCTAGAAGCAGGCTCTTGACTTTTACAGCAACTAAGCTCCTCTGTTCAATGGATAGCTTCTCCAAATTACCCAAATGACTTTAATTTAGAACAACCTGTGCTGTACAGATACTGGCAAGAAAAGAAAGCAGATTTAAGACTTCCTTTCAGTACAGAACAAAAATTGGCATAGTTTATAAGTTATTCTTATTTTAATGATTTTGATTCAAAAGATAAGCAATTTCACTTCAGATTAACCAAACCAAGTAGGTTGCATTGCGTATTGTGAGCACAGTGAAGGTCTGAATTTGGTACGGGCCACTGAAATATTATCAAGTAATTCCACTTTAAGTATTTCCCAGAGAGAATTCCAACTGTCTTACCCTATCTTGTGAGATTGTGCAACTTGCCTGGTTCTCACCTTTGATGTTCTAATTCCTTGGGCTTGTGGAAGAGCTTGATTTTTGTTTTCTGGTTTTTGGTTTGCTAATAGTACGGTTTCTCTCCTTTTCTCCATCAAGAGTTTTCACTGATTCTAGTTCTAATAGGTTTTATAAAGTAGAGCAACTCTTCTTTGAGTCATGAAAACACTTCCTTACTAAATGTTACATAGAAAACCTGTGGGTAAAGAGGGGAAACATTTAGCTGCCTCTGAAAAGCCTCCCTATCCCAAGCCTCTGAGGAAAGTCCATGGACCTTTATCGGTAAAATAGAGTAGGTATTATTTCTATCTCTATAGTATGTTTGCTAGGAGGATTATGATAAAATGAGGCTTTTTTATGTTTATCATATGGTAAAAATGTATCCTGACCTTTGATGATTTTAAGTAGGTTATCATTGTTGTCTCCTTAACGTATTTTAGAAATAGAAAATGAAGAATTCTAAATCTCTAGGCTTAGCTTTTCTAGATGAAACAGGACACTATACGAAGGAAAAATGTGTTCTTGAGATGGCTAGAGAGACAGACCAGCTCAGTTTTCCACTGATCGGCAGGAAAATGCCTTTCCCCTTTCACATGTGTGAATTCATGGACAAATGCCTGAATGTTTCAGAAGAGTTTCAGGCTTAAACAATTATTGTGAAGATAGTACAAAGAGTTCCTGTACACCCCACACCAACTATCCTCTGTTGTTAAAATCTTACTTAGTTTGGTACATTGGTTACAATAAACAAATCAATATTGATACATTATTTACTTAAGTATATAAATTATTCCAGTTTCTTTACCTTTTACTTAACATCTTTTTTTTTTTTGCTCTTCTAAGATTCTGTCTAGAATATTACATTTTTTGTCATGTTTCATAGACACCTCTTGACTGTGACAATATTCTCAGATTTTCTTTGTTTTTGAGGATCTTGACTGCTTTGAAAAATATTGGTACAGTAATTTTCAGAATGTACTTCACTGAGGTTTTTCTGCTGGTCTTTTATGACCATATTGGTATACTGTGTTTCTGAGAGGAAGGCCACAGAGGTGAAGTGCCATTTTCATCACATTGTATCAAGGATATAGACTATCAACATGATTTATTACTTTGGATGCTAACCTTGATCACTTGACTTGATACAGTGTTCGTCAGATTTGCTTACTGTAAAGTTAATCTTTTTGCTTCCTTTTTATTCTCTGCTGTTTGGGAATAAAGTCTACACTTAAGGAGCAGTAAGTTATGCCCCACTTCCTTAAGGACAAAGTATCTGTTAGTAATTTGTGATTCTTATGCATGGGAGATTGGTAATTGGTTTATTTTCCCCTGTTTATTTATGCAATCATTTATATATCTCAGTATGGATTATTTATTATATACTATTATATACTTTAGGTTATAGATCCTACTGTTTGATTTACTGTTGCTCATTTTTTTCAGCTTTGGCCATTTGGAGTCCTTTGATTTGGTCTAAAATGCTCCAGGCTCATCTTCTGTATTTCTTGCCCCAGTCCTAGCATCAGCCATTTCTCCGAGGAGCTCTGGCTCCTTTAATCAGAGTGGTCTTAGAAACCAAGATCTTGTGTTAAGCGTATTCATTGCTACTGATGTGCCATGGTTCCTAGGTGCTTTCAAGCAGACAGCGTTAGAAATGCATGCATATATACTATGCTATGTATATTCATATATATGTAAAATATATAAATAATTCTACATGTAGCCATCTATATTATATTGTATTAAGCTAAACATGACTTCATACTGATGTCTTCAACTTTAACTCAACTCATTATCACATGGGTTATATTGGCCTTCTTCACCATTGCGTTAGTTTCCTATTGCTACTGTAACAAATGACCACAAATTATGTGGCTTAAAACAAAACAAATTCACTATCTAATAGTTCTGTGGGTCCAAAATAGGGCAGGCCGTCTCATTAGGCTAAAATCAAATATCAGTATGGCTGCTGTGTTTTTTCTGAAGGACCTAGGAGAATCTATTTCCTTGCCTTTTCCAGCTTCTGTAGGCTACATTTGAATGTTTATAGCAGCCCTATTATTACTATTATTATTATTATTTTGAGGCAGAGTTTTGTTCTTGTCACCCAGGCTGGAGTGCAGTGGTGCGATCTCAGCTCATCGCAACCTCCGCCTTCTGGGTTCAAGCAATTCTCCTGCCTCAGCCTCCAGAGTAGCTGGGACTACAGGCTGCGCCACCATGCCCAGCTAATTTTTGTATTTTTTAGTAGAGCCAGGGTTTCACCACGTTGACCAGAATGGTCTCGATCTCTTGACCTTGTGATCCACCCGCCTCAAACTCCCAAAGTGCTGGGGTTACAGGCGTGAGTCACTGTGCCTGGCCAGGACATTATTTTTTAAATTGATTGGGTAAATACCTAGGAGCACAATTGCTGGATTATAAATAAAGGTTATGTTTAATTTTTTAAAATCCAACAAACTGTTTTCTTAAGTGGGTATATCGTTTTGCATGACTACCAACTACAAATCAACATTCCTGTTTCTCCATATACTTACTAGCAGTTGATATTGTAAGTTTTTAAAATTTTTGTCATTCTGACATATGCAAACTTTTATTGTTTTAATTTATAATTTGTTCATGGCAAATACTGTTGAACACATTTTATAGGCTTATTGGATATCTGTATATATATATTTTTTATTTCAAGTTCTAGGGTACATGTGCAGAATGTACAGGTTTGTTACATAGGTATACACATACCATGGTGGTTTACTGCATCCATCACCCCATCATCTACATTAGGTATTTCTCCTAATGCTATCCCTCCCCATCCCCCTACCTCCTCCTATCCCTCCCCTAGCCCCCCACCTCGAGACAGGCCCCAGTGTATGATGTGCCCCGCCCTGTGTCTGTGTGTTCTCATTGTTCAACACCCACCTATGAGTGACAGCATGTGGTGTTTGGTTTTCTGTTCTTGTGTCAGTTTTCTGAGAATGATGGTTTCCACCTTTATCTACGTCCCTGCAAAGGACATGAACTCATCCATTTTTATGGCTGCATAGTATTCCATGGTATATATGTGACACATTTCCTTTATCCAGGTGGGCATCTGGGTTGGTTCCAAGTCTTTGCTATTGTGAATAGCTGCAATAAACAAACATGTGCATGTGTCATTATAATAGAATGATTTATAATCCTTTGGGTATATACCCAGTAATGGGACTGCTGGGTAAAATGGTATTTTAATTACTAAATCTTAGAGGAATTTCCACACTGTCTTCCACAATGGTTGAACTGATTTACACTCGTACCAACAGTGTAGAAGTGTTGGTGGGAGTTTAAATCAGTTCAACCATTGTTGAACTAGTCTCCACATCCTCTCCAGAATCTGTTGTCTCCTGATTTTTTAATGATCGCCATTCTAACTGGTGTGAGATGATATCTCATTTTGGTTTTGGTTTGCATTTCTCTAATGACCAGTGATGATGAGCTTTTTTTTTCATGTTTGTTGGCCACATGAATGTCTTCTTTTGAAAAGTGTCTGTTGATATCCTTTGCCCACTTTTTGATGGGGTTGTTTTTTTTCTTATGAATTTATTTTAATTCTTTGTAGATTCTGGATATTAGCCCTTTGTCAGATGGGTAGATTGCAAAAATTTTTTTCCCATTCACTCTTGGGAATGGGAAGAAGTTGCCGGTTCACTCTAATGATAGTTTCTTTTGCTTTGCAGAAGCTCTGGAGTTTAATTAGATCCCATTTGTCAATTTTGGCTTTCGTTGCCATTGTGTTTGGTGTTTTAGTCATGAAGTCCTTGTCCATGCCTGTGTCCTGAATGGTTTTTCCTAGGTTTTTTCCTAGAATTTTTATGATGTTAGGTCTTACGTTTAAATCTTTAATCCATCTGGAGTTAATTTTTATATAAGGTGTGAAGAAGGGATCCCGTTTCTTCTTTCTGTATATGGCTAGCCAGTTTTCTCCACACTATTTATTATATAGGGAATCCTTTCCCCATTGCTTGTTTTTGTCAGGTTTGTCAAAGATCAGATGGTTGTAGTTTTCTCGGGAGAGGTTATAGTTCTAGTATTATGCCCATTTAAAAATTGTGTTTCTGTTTACTTTTTGGTGAATTTTAAGAGTTCTTGGGCTTGGTTTAATGGCACATGCCTATAATCTCAGCTACTTGGGTGGCAGAAGCAGAAGGATCACTGGAGCCCAGGAGTTTGAGGCCAGCCTGGGCAACGTAGCAGGAACTCAACTCAAAGACAAAAACAATAAAACAAATAAATAAGCCAAAAGGAGTTCTTGATATTTTTTAGATACAACTCCATATCGGTAAGTGTTTAACAAATATATTTTTCCAGTGTGTGGCTTGTCTTTTTATTTGTTTATACTGTTTGACAAAGCAGAATTTTTAATTTTAATGAAGTCTATTTTATTTAATTTCCTGGAGTAGTGTCTTACTTTAAAACTCATCACCAAACCCAAGGTCATTTAGATTTTCTGTTATGTCTTCCTCAGTAAGTTTCATAGTTTCACACTTTACCTTTATGTCTATTTTTCATGTTGAGTTAATTGTTAAATAAAATGTAATGGCAAGGTCAAAGTTCTTTTTTGCATATGAACATCCAGTCTTTCCAGAACCATTTACTGGAAAGATACAATTTGGATTTCCTTTAATCTGTTATCAAATACCAGTTGATTATATGCCTATGGGTCTATATCTGGTGTCTTAGTCCATTTGGGGTGCTATAGGAAAGTACTACAGACTGGGTAGTTTATAAACAGTAGGAATATATTCTTTACAGCTCAGTAGGCAGAGAATTTAAAAATCAAGGTGCCAGCAGATTTGGTGTCCAGTGAGGGCCCACTTTCTAACTCATATATAGTACCCTCTTGCTGTGACTTTACATGGTGGAAGGAGCAAACAAGTTCCCTCAGGCCTCTTTGATGGGGACACTAATTCAGTGATCTAATTACTTCCCAAAACTCTACCTCTTAATAGCATCAGAGTGGGGGTTAGGATATCAAAACACAAATTTTGGAGTGACCCAAACATTTGTAAACAAGGAATCTTGGTTCTTTATTCTGTTTCATTGATGGATGTGGCTACTTTTTCACCAGGAGAACACTATCTTAAATAATGTAGATTAGAGTTAGACTTGAAATCAGGTAAAGGGAGTTTTCCAACTTTCGTTTTCTTGTCCTATATTATGTTAGCTCTTCTAGGACCTTTTCCTTTCCATATAAACTTTAGTATCGTTTGTCAATAGCTGTAAAATAGATTGCTCGCGTTTTTTCTGAGATTGCATTTAATCTGTAGATCAAGTTGGAAAAATTGGCAACATAGCAATATTGAGTCTTCTAACCCATAAATATTTTTTCATTTATTAAAATTCATTTTTATCACTGTTTTGTACGAGTCCTGTGTGTATTTTGTTGTATTTATGCATATTTCAACTTTTGTGTGCTTTTTAAAGTATTTTTAAAACAAATTTTATATTCCAATTGTTTATTGCTGATATAATAGAAAGCAACTGACTTTTGTATATTAACCATGTATGCCACAATCTTGTTTTTCCCACTAGTTGCAGGACTTCTTGACAAGTATTTGGTACTTTCTACATAGACAATCATGCCATCTGTTAATAGTGACAGTTTTACTTCTTCCTTTCTAATCTGTACAATTTTATTTACTTTTAGTGTATTACTGCACTAGCTAAAGCTTCTTATGTACTCGTACTCCCTGTCTACTAAAGGTAATTGAGTAGAAAGTGAAAGGAGCCATACTTGCCTTGTTCACAGGCTTAGATGATCAGCATCCAGTTTCTCACCATTAAGAAGGTTATTCACAATTAATAGTTAATTGAGTTACTTTATCAAATTAAGGAAGTCAATTCTCTATTGTTGGCTTGGCTTCAGTAGTCACAGGCTTGTGGAAAATAACAGTCAATTGGCATGCAACCCCTGGAATGGCCTCAAGAAGAAAAGGCACAAAGTCCACTGTGAAGACTGAAATAAAAACCAAATCCCACAATGCACAGACATAGTCAGACTTCCACAAGCACCAAGAACATTCAGGGAAATATGACTCACAAAATGCAAGCAAATAAGGTAACAGAATGACTGTAAAGTGGTGGAGATTTATAATCTCTCAGAGAAATAATTAAAGATATCTGTTTTATGGAAGCCCAACGAGTATCAATGAAAGGCAGAGAATCAATCCAGAAATCAAATAAAAAATCTAAAGCTATCCAGGGACTTGAAGGTCAAGTCACCAATCAGATTTAATCCAATTAAAAACACTCCAATACATATTATAATCAAGCTCTAAAAGGCCAAAGACAAAGAGAGGATCACGAAAACAGTGAGAAAAAGCAAATAGCATATAAATGACATCAAATATTCCTAGCAGCAGTCATCTTAACAGAAATTATGCAGGCCGGGATGGAAAGAAAAAATATATTCAGAATACTGAAGTTAAAAAAAAAGCCAAACAGTATTATTATTATTATTATTTATTTATTTATTTATTTATTTATTTATTTTTGAGATAGAGTCTTGCTTTGTTTCCCAGGCTGGAGTGCAGTGCAGTGATCTTGGCTCACTGCCACCTCCGTCTCCCAGGTTCAAGCAATTCTCCTACCTCAGCCTCCTGAGTAGATGGAATTACAGATGCACACCACCATGCCCAGCTAATTCCTGTATTTTTAGTAGAGATGGGGTTTCACCATGTTAGCCAGACTGGTCTTGAACTCCTGACCTTGTGATCCTCCCGCCTCAGGCTGCTAAAGTGCTGGGGTTACAGGAGTAAGCCACCATGCCCAACTCAAACAGTAATAATTTAATCAACAAAGTAAATCTTCAGAAATGAAGGAAAGGTAAAGATCTTCCTAAGCAAAAAACAAACCTGAGGGAATATATTCCTATGAAACTTGGTTTACAAGGAATGCTAAAGAAAGTTCTTTAAAACAAAAATAAAAAATGCTAACAATTTTATGATTGCATTTAAACTATTTCGATGTTTAGTAAGAAGACTAAAAAATACCATTAAAATAATAAATACAACAAATTTTTAGGAAATAGGTAATGTAAAAATGTAAATCATAGCATCAAAAATTCAAAATGTGGGAGGAGAAGGGAAATAATAGGTATAGATTTTTTTTGTTTGGTTTGGTTGTTTCTTTTATATCTTGGCTAAAAAAGTTGGTATCAGTTTTAAATACTTGCTATAACTACAGTGTGTTTTCTCTAAGCTTCATGGTAACTACAAAGCAAAAATCAAACATAGATGCACTGAAAACAAAATTAAAACAAATTTAAAGAGGAAATAACCACAAAAAAGAGAGGAATTAAGAAAAATAACTGTTAAACAAATAATAAAATGATAGTAATAAGGCCTTACCTGTCAATAATAATGTAAATGTAAATGGACTAAATTATACAATAAAAAGACATAGAATGGGTGAATGGATAAGAAAATAAGATCTAGTGCTGGTTTTCAAAGGGAATGCTTCCTGCTTCTCCCCATTTAGTATGCTGTTGGCTGTGGGTTTGTCATAAATAGCTCTCATTATTTTGAGTACGTTCCGTCAATACCGAGTATATTGAGAGTTTTTAGCATGAAGGGGTGTTGAATTTTATTGAAGGCCTTTTCAATAGAATGCATCTATTGAGATAATCATGTGATTTTTGTCGTTGGTTCTGTTTATGTGGTGGATTACGATTACTGATTTGCATATGTTAAACCAGCCTTGCATCCCAGGGATAAAACTGACTTGGTGATGGTGGATAAGCTTTTTGATGTGCTGCTGGATGTGGCTTGACAGTATTTTACTGAGGATTTTTGCACTGATGTACATGAGGGATGTTGGCCTGAAATTTTCTTTTATTGTGATGTCTCTGCCAGCTTTTGGCATCACGATGATGCTGGCCTCATAAAATGAGTTAGGGAAGAGTTCCTCTTTTTCTATAGTGTGGAATAGTTTCAGAAGGAATGGTACCAGCTCCTCTCTGTACCTCTGGTAGAATTCGGCTGTGAATCCATCTGGTCCTGGGATTTTTTGGTTCATAGGCTATTAATTACTGCCTCAATTTCAGACCTTGTTATTGGTCAATTCAGGGGTTTGACTTCTCCCTGGTTTAGTCTTTTCTCACCACTCTTATTCAGCATAGTATTAAAAGTTCTGGCCTGGCCAGGGCAATCAGGCAAGAGAAAGAAATAAAGCATATTCAAATAGGAAGACGGGAAGTCAGATTGTCTCTGTTTGCAGATGACATGATTGTCTATTTAGAAAACCCCATTTTCTCAGCCCAAAATCTCCTTAAGTTGATAAGCAACTTCAGCAATGTCTGAGGATACAAAATCAGTGTGCAAAAATCACAGATGTTCCTATATACCAATAATAGACAAGCAGATAGCCAAATCATAAGTGAACTCCCATTCACAATTCTTACAAAGAGAATAAAATGCCTAAGAATACAACTTACAAGGGATGTGAAGGACCTCTTCAGGGAGAACTACAAACCACTGCTCAAGGAAGTAAAAGAGGACACAAACAAATGGAAAAATATTCCATTCTCATGGATAGGAAGAATCAATATCATGAAAATGGCCATACCACCCAAAGTAATTTATATATTCATTGCTATCCCAGTCAAGCTACCATTGACTTTCTTTACAGAATTAGAAAAAAATCTTTTTAAATTTCATATGGAACAAAAACAACAAAAAAAGAGCCTACATAGCCAAGTCAATTCTAAGCAAAAAGAACAAAGCTGGAGGCATCACACTACCTGACTTCAAATTATAGTACAAGGCTACAGTAACCATAATAGCATGGTAGTGGTACCAAAACAGAGATAAAGACCAATGGAACAGAACAGAGGCCTCAGAAATAATGCCACACATCTACAATCACTTGATCTTTGACAAACCTTACAAAAATAAGCAATGGGCAAAAGATTCCCTGTTTAATAAATGGTGCTGGGAAAACTGGATAGCCATATGCAGAAAACTGAAACTGGACCCCTTCCTTACATCTTATAAAAAAAATTAACTCAAGATGGATTAAAGACTTGCATGTAAGACCTAACACCATAAAAACCCTTGAAGAAAACCTAGGCATTACCATTCAGGAAATAGGCATGGGCAAAAACTTCATGACTAAAACACCAAAAGCAATGGCAACAAAAGCCAGAACTGACAAATGGGATCTAATTAAACTAAAGAGCTTCTGCACAGCAAAATAAACTATCATCAGAGTGAATAGGCAACCTACAGAATGGGAGAAAAATTTTCCAATCTATCTATCTGACAAAAGGCTAATATCTAGAATCTACAAAGAAGTTAAACAAGTTTACAAGGAAAAAAAGAACCCCATCAAATAGGGGGTGAAGGATATGAACAGACACTTCTCAAAAGAAGACATTTATGCAGCCAACAAAACTACAAAAAACTCATCATCCATGGTGATTCAAAAGACATTTATGAGGCCAAAAAACATATGAAAAAATCCTCATCTTCACTGGTCATTAGAGAAAAGCAAATCAAAACCACATTGAGATACCATCTCACATCAGTTAGAATGGCGACCATTAAAAAAAACCTGGAGACAACAGATGCTGGAGAGGATATGCAGAAATAGGAACACTTTTACCCTGTTGATGGGTGTGTACATTAGTTCAACCATTGTGGAACTCCTGCAGAATACAGATTCTTCTCATTAGCACATAGTACATTCTTCAGGATAGACCATATGTTAGGCTACAAAACATACCTGAACAAATTCCAAAAAGTCAACATTGTATCAAATACATTTTCTGAGCACAATAGAGTAAAACTAGAAATCAATAACATATCTGAACAAATTCCAAAAAGTCAACATTGTATCAAATATATTTTCTGAGCACAACAGAGTAAAACTAGAAATCAATAACAAAACGCACTTTGGAAACTGTAGAAACATATTTTAACAACATGTACCTAAATGATTACTAGATCACTAACAAAATAAGTAATTTAAAAAATTTCTTAAAATAGAAACACAACATACCACAACCTCATAGATACATGATAAGTAGTATTAAAAAGGAAGTTTATAGTAATAAATATATCAAAATATAGAAAGACATCATAGAAATAATGATGCACTTTAAAAAAGTAGGAAAGCAAGAATAAACCAAAAGCAAAAGTAGTAGTATAAGAAAAAATAAAGATCAGAACATAAATAAATTTGAAACTAAAAATGTAAAAAAAAAAACCCAATAGAACAAAGTTATTTTTTAAAAAAGATAAACAAAATTGGCAAACCTTTAGCTAGACTGAGGAAAAAAGAGAAAAGACCCACATAAAATTAGAGATTAAAAAAGGAGACCTTACACCTCATACCACAGAAATACAAAGGATCATTAGAGACTGTTATGAACAACTGTATGCCAATAAATTGCAGAACATAGAAGAAACGTATAATTCCAGGATGTATACAACCTCCCAAGACTGAATCATGAGAAAATAGAAAACCTAAAAGACCAATAATAAGAAACAAGTCAAAGCAGTAATAAGTCTCCCATCAAAGAAAGCCCATGACCTTATGGAATTGTTGGTGAATTTTGCTAATCACTTAAAGATGAATTAACCCTAAGTTTACTCAAACTATTTCAAAAAAGTAAAGAGGAGAGAAGACTTCCAAATTTATTCTAGGAGGCTGGCATTACCCTGATAGCAAAACCAGACAAAGACACACACACAAAAAAGAAAACTACAGGCCACTATCCTGAAAGAATATGGATGCGAACATTCTTAACAAAATATTAGCAAACAGAATACAAGGGTACATTAAAAAGACAATTCACTGTGGTCAAGTTGGATTCATTCCAGGGGTGTAAGAATGTTTCAACAAATACAAATCAATAAATGTGAAACATCACATAGGCAGAATCAAAGAAGTACATCATATGACCATTTTAATATGAGCTGAAAAAGCATTTGATAAAATTCAACATCTTTTCATGAGAAAACCCTCAACAAATTGCGTATAGAAATAACAACACAACAAGATGCAGGGTACATGTGATGAGCCCCCAACTAATACCATACTTATCAGGGGAAAATTGAAAGCCGTTATACTAAGATCTGGAACAAAATAAGAATGCTACTTTCCCCACTTTAATTCAACATAGTATTTGATATCCCCACCAGAGCAATTAGGTCATACAAAGAAATAGTTGATATCTAAATTGAAAAAGAAATCAAATTATCCCTGTTTTCAGACAACATACTGTTATATTTACAGCAACTTAAAGACTCTATCAAAAAATTTTGAGATGAAGCTGGGCGCAGTGGCTCATGTCTGTAATCCCAGCACTTTGGGAGGTTGAGGCAGGTGGATCACCTGAGGTCAGGAGTTCAAGACCAGCCTGGCCAATATGGCAAAACCCATCTCTATTAAATAATACAAAAATTATCCAGGCATTGCACCTATAATCCCAGCTACTCAGGAGGCTGAGGCAGGGAGAATTGCTTTAACCTGGGAGGCGGAAGTTGTAGTGAGCTGAGATCACACCACTGCACTCCAGCCTGAGTAACAGAGTGAGACTCTGTCTCAAAAACAAAAACAAATAATTATGAGATTAAAACAAATTTAGTAATATGACATGATACAAATTAACATAAAAAACTTGGGTGTTTCTGTATGGTAACACCAATCAATCTGTAAAAACAAACCGAGAAAGCAATCTTACTTACATTAAGTACAAAAAACTCCTAGTGATCAATGTAAAAAAGAAGTGATAGACCTATATAGGAAAAACTATAAAACCCTGATGAAAGAATTGAAAGATGACTCAAAAAATGAAATGATACCTCATGCCCATGGGCTGGAAGATTTATTTAATACTGTTACAATGTCTTCACTTTCTGAACTGGTCTACAGCTACAAGGGAATCTTTATGAAAATATCAGTGACATTCTCCACAGAAATAAAATAGCAAATCTTAAAATTTACACAAAACCCCAAAGATGCCAAAAAGCTAAAGCAATCCTTAGAAAAAATAATGAAGCTAGAGGTATACCATTACCTGATTTCAAATTGTACTGCAAAGCTATAGTGATCAAAACAGCCTGGTACTGCCCCAGAATAGACACCAATGGAACGGAATGGAGAATCCAGAAATAAATTCATACATTTGCAGTCAATTCACTTTTCACAAAGGTGACAAGAACACATATTGGGGAAAGGCCAGTTTTTAAAATAAGTGGTGTCAAGACTGGATATCCATATGCAAAAGAATTAAACTAGATCCCTTTCTTTCAGCATATACAAAAATTAACTCAAAATAGATTATAGACTTAAATAGAAGTCTATATAAATAAAACTATGAAACTGCTAGAAGAAAACCTTGGGGAAACACAAAGGACATTGGTATGGGAAAAAACTTTTTGGGTAAGACCTTGAAAGTACAGAAAACAAAAACAAAAATAGGCAAATTGAATTACACCCAGGTAAAGAGCTTCTGCACAGAAAAGGAAGCAGTTAGCAAAGTACAGAGACAACCTATGGATAGGGAGAAAATATTTGTGAGTTATCTATATGATAAGGGATTAACAACAAGAATGTATAAAGAACTCAAACAATAGCAAAAAAAATGCAAGTAATATAATTTTTAAAATTGGATAAAGATATGAGAAGACATACAAATGGCCAGCAGGCACATGAAAAAATGCTTAACATCACTAATAAGGGAAATCAAATAAAAAAACACAGTGAAATTTTGTCTCACCCAGTTAGAATAATTTTTCTTAAAAAGATGAAAAATAGCAAATGCTGATGAAGATGTAGAGAGAGGGGAATATTTGTACACTGTTGGTGGGAATGTAAAGTAGTACAGTCACTGTAGAAAATAGTATGGAAGTTCCACAAAAACTAAAAATACAACTACTGTATATATCCAGCAGTCTCTCTGCTGAGTATTTTTCCAAAGGAAAGGTAATCAGTATATCCAAGAGATAGCTGCACTCCCACATTTATTGCAGCATATTACTCACAATAGCCAAGTACGAAATTAACTAAGTATTCAGCAGTGGATAAATGCATAAGGAAAAGATGGTATAAATACACAATGGCATATTATTCAGGTATAATGAAAAATAAATCCTGCATTGTGTAGCAACAGAATGGAGCTGGATGTCATGCTAAATGAAATAAATCAGGCACAGAAAGACACTGTATGTTCCTATTCATAGGTAGGAACTAATAAAAGTAGATCTCATGGAGGTAGAAAGTAGAATAGTGGTTATCAGAGGCTAGGAAGAAAAGTGGAAAGGAAGAATAAAGAAAAGTTGGTTAAAGGGTACAAAAATACAGTCAGATGCAACAAAAAAGTTCTAGTATTCTAGAGTACTGTAGAAAAATTATCAATAATTTATTGTATGTTTCAAAATAGCTAAAAGAGAAGAACTGTAATGTTTCTAGCAGAATAGATAAATACATGAGTGATGGATATCCCAATGACACTGTTTTGAGCATTACCCATTGTATACAGGTGTCAAAATATCACATATACCCCAGAAGTATGTGCACTGTAACATATCCAGAAAACAAAACAGAACGAAAGAAGTTTGACTTTTTTCTACAGCAATTAATAAGAAAGGAGCCTAGGGTCGAATTCTTCTTTTGCTTTTCCTATTTTTGATATCATGTAAAAAGTACAGGGAATTTTCTACTCAACTTGAAGTTCCTGCTCACCTGCTCGTCCATCTTACAATAACAGCTGGCACAAGTTAAAGTGTCATGTTCAAAGTGTTGTGCCACTGTTAACATTTGTAAGTGTGAGTTGATTGGAAAAAGTCATAATTCAGCTTCCTCTGAAAATCTCCTATCAAGATGCAAAAATCTAAAGCTTTCCCTCAGGGAACTCATCTAAATTCCATCTTTGCCTGTCAGTTTTTCTGAGCTCCTGTCATTAGAATATATAGTACCTATTGATCATTCTGCCATATTTTTAAAGTGCTTTTGAAACTGTAAATCTGTGAACTTAATTTTATGATTTAGACTATTTTGAAAAAGGTCTTCATTCAGCTTTGCTATATGTACATAGAAGTTACTTTCAAAGGCAGAACCAGCCATCCACTAGGGAAGGTAAGTGGATCAGGGATCACCCACTTGGTATGATTGGAGAAGTTTTGGGAAGTCCCACCTCTCCCAGTGAGTAATGCAGTTTGCTTATGCTTAGAATTTAATTCCTAGAGTTCCAAATGTTTGGACTTTGTATATAAGAATTTGTGAACAGTACTCCTGAGAGAAATAACAGAATACCTAATGGTCATTTATTCTTTATAGAAACATGAAAATTTCTTTTGAGAGAGCAAATTTTCAGAGGAAAAAAGAGAAGAGACTGAAAAGATGTTGAGAAAATGGTTTCCCCAAGGAGATACAGAAGAAATAGCTCTGGAATATTGAAATATTAACAAATTTACCTACTTCACAGATTGGCTTTATACTAACCTCAGAAGAGGGACTCTCCCTTGAATTAGACCATTTTCTCTGAAGGGCTACATTACTCAAAATTTTTGCAATGGTAAAAGTGTCTGTTTTGAGAGAAGAGTCATCCAAGTCTGATCTCTGATTTAATTAGCCAGCTGGAAGAAAAGTGATCTTTAGTTAGTGCTTAAATTTCCTTGCTAAGCATCCTTAGAAACAGAACAAACGCCTTCAATGATAGAGTCAAGGCTATGTCTCCTTCACTCAATGGTAGGAAGCAAACAATCAGAACTTTGAATTTACTTTAGAACAGCATTTAGCCTCACAAGAAAAGTTCTCCAAAACAATTTTCTCTTACCTGTGTCTGGCTACTGGTTTAGGGTGATGTCAGGATGCTGGAAAAACAAACTGCGTGGCTTAGAAACAAAAGATTTATTTGTCCTTCTGGCTTCTTTTATAAGGGCAAAGGCCTATCCCCAAGCTCCCTCTGACCTCTTATAAGGGCAAAGGCCTAGCCCCAATATCACCACCTTGGGAGTTAGGATTTCCACATATGAATTGTGGGGAGAACCCAAACATTCAGACTATAACAGGTAGCAAGTCTGATCAGGAATTACCAAATGAAGTTGCCCTTGCTCTGTTTTCTTCACTACTAAACTCAGCTAACTTCAGTCAACCCTTTCATAAACTGATGCTGGCAATTACAAGATGAATAAACAAATAAATGAATTAAACAACATAAACTCAAAAGTAAAATGAGACTGCTCACCTGAATTTTTCTATTAGACTACGACTAATGAGATGACTTTGAAAAAGTCCTTCCACTTTTCTTGATTTCACTTGTCCTCTCAAGTAAAAGGATAGAGTTGCTCTCAATGATTTCTATAATTAGGGTGAGTTATATCTTCCAAGGAAGAATTCTTTTGAGAACAAAAGGAGTAAGTACACTGAAAACACAGGCAGAAAGAAGGAATGCCTCAGGAAAACTAGTATGTTATGATCACCCTACTTAAAATGTACAGAAACCTCTTGGAAGTTCTTATCAGTATATAGTGTCCTAGGAATTTGTCTCCTACTCATAACGGCGATGAGCACTCAGAACATTTTACACAGTGTTACTCCTATGTGTAGCCATAATTAGGTGCTTGAGTGGTAAACAATGGAGTTCATCCGGCAAGGGAGAATTGGAACTTAAACACTGTGGTTTCCATCCACCTGTTAACTTTAAAGGAGAAGTTTTAACACTGGAATAAGTATTCAGAAACCAAAAAGGTCATTCTGAATGTGAGAGTAGAGTAAGGTGGGTAGAGCATTTGTCTCTATCACGTTTACTCAGCATAGTGGCCGTCATAAAATAGACACTCAGCAAAACTCTTTTAAATAAATCTTCTGTTTCTTAGCTGATCATTAAAGAGCATTTGATAGATCTCAAATCCTATTTTCACTGTTTGATCATTATAAGTAATACAGAATCCAAAACCTCTTTCCAATAAAGGTTCAAGGTGGTTCATAATATAACATGTATTAATTAAAATAAAAACAAACTGTTAGCAAACCTCTTGATGATAGGAGAGAAATGTATAAAGAGCTTTGTTTCGGCCGGGCGCGGTGGCTCACGCCTGTAATCCCAGCACTTTGGGAGGCCGAGGCGGGTGGATCACGAGGTCAAGAGATCGAGACCATCCTGGTCAACATGGTGAAACCCCGTCTCTACTAAAAATACAAAAATTAGCTGGGCATGGTGGCACGTGCCTGTAGTCCCAGCTACTCGGGAGACTGAGGCAGGAGAATTGCT
>PVKV010003921.1:0-17043 GCA_004027835.1 Alouatta palliata | reverse complement strand
AGCAGTGAACCGAGATCGCACCATTGCACTCCAGCCTGGGTAACAAGAGCGAAACTCCGTCTCAAAAAAAAAAAAAAAAAAAAAGCTTTGTTTCAATAACTTGTGAATTTTGAACATTAAATATTTTTATTTTTTACTTTTTAGGGACGAGAGAAGGGATGAGAGAGATGTTTTTATACAACAGAAAACAATTCGGGAAGAGGTATTTATTCAGTAGTATTGTGAAAGCATCACTGAACAGAGAAAGATACTTGGTCTTGGGAAAAAAGAGAACAGGGACAGGTGTGGGAACGTCAGCAGAGGAGCTGATAGGTCAGCTCTCTAGAACATGGCTATTAACAAGGCTTAGCCCAGTCCTGTCCTGTGGTTCTTTCTTCAGGTTTTTATTCCCTGGAAGAGATAAAATTGACGAAACTTCGTTCCATTGCTTTTATTTCTAGACCAATGAGAAAAGACAAATCATTTAATCCAGATATGACCACTGAAGGATTTACTGTCTGCCAGGTAGTCATCTAAATATATATGCCAAGTACAATGTTGCATCTCAAATTTAAAAAATAAAAATATGGGGATGTTACAGTGAAATTAATATGGTTTGAAAAAGACTCCATACTTTTATATTTGAGTCCTTCTGGACAAACTGTAACCTCACTTAGTAGACAAGATTGAAAACCTAAGTAGGAGTGTGAGCTTGTTAACAATGGCTGAATCTTGGCCAATCCCAGCAACTATACTTCAACCACTCATACGTTGCTGAATGTTCAAACTGTGTTCAAGTGAGGCAAATGCCAGCCTGTAACCAAACCAGCTGTTTCTCTACTTCACCCAGTTTCTGTAGGTCACTTCTCTTTTTTTGTCTGTCAGTCTTCTTCCACCACATGGCTGCGTTGGAGCCTATCTGAATCTGCTGTGATTCTGGGGGCTGCCTGATTCCCAGATCATTTATTGTTCAATTAAACTCCTTTAAATTGAATTTGAGTTTTCCAAGGCACAGACCCTGAGAAAAGTATTTGAGTGTGAGAAATTTATTTGAAAGACAGTCCTTGAAAATGACAGTAGTGAAGCGTGGAAATGTCACAGCAAAGGAAAAGAGACCAGTGAAAAATATTTTATCAAGCAAGTTACTACTGCTGTGAGCAAACAGACCTTAATATCACTGAAAGGTTCTGAGAAACAATGTAGAACATACACGAACTTATTGATGTTATTGGTGGAGCCATGCTTCCGTGGAGAATTTGTTCTCTTACATGTCTGTCCTGATTGTACAAGGACATAGTAGGTATCAGCAGTCAGGGTAAACAGCTTCAGCAAGGAGAGATTGTGTGTTGCTGGTTGTGAGTAGTCCTGCAGGCAAATAAATAGTAAATGACTGAGGAGGTAATATTGGTGCAATAGAAATAGCACAGTCTTTGGGATAGTTTGGTACTGGGAAAAATAAAGTTAGATCCTTAACAAAGGTATTTCACTGAGTAAAAGTATGTGGTTTAATGAGTAAATCATGAAAAATAAAGCTGTGATGGTCTTATAATAAGATATATCAGGTTGTTTAACAACAAATAAAATATGATTGACAAAAACAGAAATAGAGCATATGTATATGTAGCTCAAAGTCAATAAAGTTAAGGATATGGTACGAACTAGGCTGACTAGACATCAGACCTTCTATCATATTTGGGGTTAACAAACTCTTTGGGATTTATTTAAATCCATTTAGATTCTGTAGATGTTAGCTACAGTGAATGAATAATTTTTATTGGTTTCTTCTTTATTTTGACTTTTCTCTTGTTAGAAAGGAAGGTTGGACAGAATGGAAATTTTAGAATGAAGTCTGGACCTGATTATCTTAGATAATGGGAAGTCTTTCAAGATAAGAAAGGAAAGAATTACACTCTTGGTTCAGGGTGTAAATTGGTTCAGCCATTAGGAAAACAGTATGGTGATTCCTCAAAGACCTAAAAACCATTTGACCCAGCAATCCCAAGACTGAGTATTACCTAAAGGAATATAAATCCTTCATGTATCATTCTATCATACAGATGCATGCATATGCATATTCATTGCAGCTCTGTTCGCAGTATCAAAGACATGGAATCGACCTAAATGTACATCAATGGAAAGACTGGATGAAGAAAATGATGTTCATATTCACCATGACATACTATGCAGCCATAGAAAAGAATGAGATCATGTCTTTTGCGGGAACATGGTTGGAGCTGGAGGCCATTATCCTTAGCAAACGAACACAGGAACAGAAAACCAACATGTTCTCCCTTATAAGTCGGAGATAAAAAACAAGAACTTACTAACAAAGAAACAACAGACACTGAGGTCTACTTAATGGGGGAGGGCAGGAGGAAGGAGTATAAAGTATGACTACTACTCTTAGTACCTCGGTGAAGAAATGATTTATACAACAAACCCCTGTGGCATGAGCTTACCTATATAACAAATCTATACACGTAACCGTGAACTTAAAAGTTAAAAAAAAAAAAAAAAGGAAAGCAATTGGAGGATATTGAAAATGAACTTTGACTAAATTGAGGTATGATGCTGAAGTGGAAAAGAAAACAGTGTGTGTAATTTTGAATTGTTGGAGTTAAAATATCTCTATTTTTATGATGACAGTGCTCCGTCAGTTTTGGCTGACATTCTTTTTTTCCCAGTTGTGTTTAGTGGCTACAGTTTCTGTCTAGTGTTCCTTTCTCCTTTGTGCCTTTTGATGAGTCACCTTCATCCTCACTCACCTCTTTTACCATTTCTCTCCTCTTTCTTTCGCGTGCACACACACATAAAGAAAGAAGAAAAGGTGACTAAGAGAAATGAGGAGACAGATTTAGAACGAACAGCTATTTTTTAAAACGTAGTTCACTTCCTAGCAAAGTGCTGGGTAAAGCAATGTTTATATTTATCTCATGATTTGTATAATTTTTACTTTTTCCTTCTCTCTCATTAAATGTTTCTTTTCTTCCAAAAAGATATAATTTCTCCCTTGTAGAAATTGATGACTTCCTATAAGCATATAACTACAATAAATATGGTCTTCCCTTTTTTCCTTAAATTTTTGCCTCCTCCTTCCTTTCCTCTCTTTTTCTATTTTTGTGCCATCAGCTAGTCAGAATAATATGCATATCTAGGTCCCTTGACAGGAGGGTTTTTTTTTTTTTTTTAACCTAGGCAGATAATTATCTTTTCGTTGTTACATAAATTGCTTCAATTAAGAGATTGTCCCTAGACTTATGTGAAATATTTTCAAATTATCGTATTTCTGCTAATTTGCTCAGGGGCTGGGAAGGATATTGCAGAGGCCAGCCAAACACTTGAGACCATAGCTATAGAGGCAGCTAGGAAGCTCATGAATAAGAGTCACTTAAAAAGGGCCTGGGAAAAACTGGTCTACACTGACCTATGGTCCTAGATCAGGAACCCAGTTTTTCCAGTTTTTTTGTTTTTGGAAATCACATTGCATATAATCACTAATGCCTCGTAAGTGTTCAATATATCTGAAGTTAGTATCAGTTCTTAAAGTTTCTAGTGAAGATGGAAAATTTACTCTTGGTTTTACCTGTCACTGTTTTTGCCTCTTGAGAAGGAACTTCATAGTAATAAAGTATAACTCGTTCACAGCTATAAATTGAAACATTTTACCGATTACAAATTTGCTAAAGGGTTTTTATCCTTATAAAAGTTATTAGTATGTTCATATTCTACTGAAAAATTGCTGAAGAGACAAATTCATAATTATAAATGACTTAATTTAATAAAAAAAATTGATTCAAGTAATTATTTACTTAAAACCTAAGTTTGCCGACGTGCTTCTAGCAAAATTTTTATTAACGTCACTTAATAAAGTAATTGTGGTACTTTTGATTAAGTTTTCAGAGAGGCTACAGTATACTAATACGATTTTTCTTTCTTTTAGGCTTAAAAAAAAAAAAACTGGCTTACCTAAGCTCCTCATTCAGGATGTCAGAGTATAAAGCATTCAGAAATATAAGATATTTGTCTATTAGTGCTCGAGTTGGAAAAATTTAGTTTTGTTTTCAAGGTGCTGGAGAAGTACAGTGGAGGGGAGTTATAAGAGGTACGTCTCCAGTACTAAATAATTCCTGGAGGATACGTTTCCCAAAGAATAAGATTTGCCTCTTGATTGAGAATTCTCTGGTGAGAAACAGAACAGCTAATGACTTGGAAATATAATCATTAGAAGGAAAATAGGAAGTTTGTCAAAAATATTTTTAAACCGTTAAGTATCACATTTTCATATGATCTTTATGGATGTTTCCAATAATTAAAATTTGCAGAGTATTACTAAATATTCCTTTCCTTTGACATGATGAGATTTCTATTCATCCTTCTAAAGAGGAATGGAATATATCGATTCTCTACACTGTATCTGCATTCTTAGAAACTCGTGAAACACATAAAACAAACCATGATGAAAACCTAACTAGATTTGACCCAGGATACTAATTTTCCTAAACCTAAATTTTCTCCTAATCGCCATCAAAGAGTAAAGTTACAATGTGTCTGATGCAAAGTGGTGATTTTAAACACTTTTGAGATTTGGAAATCTTTGTTTAAACCAAAATGCATAAAGAAAGTAAACATGAAAACCAGAATAACATTGAGCTGTCTTCTTTAGATCTGGCCCTCTCACTCTGAATTTTGTTCTCTCCACACATGTAAGGAAATCTAAAGGAGCATGTGGAACAAGGTTTATATAAAATACTGGCCTACCGGACTGTTTAGAAATTATTTAGAAATTTTGCCATTATAAAAGGCATTATTAATTTTCCTCTTAGAAAAGAATCCATGAACAACAGCCCTCTCAGATTTTCCTCTGCCCTTTTCTCTCTGCTCACCTTTGTCATTTATACTTGCATAATGTTAAGTAAAACAAATGGCACCCTAGGCAAATCGGTTTTCTTATTTATGCTTTTTAAATACTTCTAAAATTCTCTTAGAACATAAAACAGTTCCTACCTCACAAAAATATTACAAAGGTTACATAAATTAATATTTGCGTGAATGCTTTTACAGCTATTTTAATTAAAAAGTAACATTTTTGTGATTATAATTGCATAATTGGACCAGAACCCAGACTTCTACCTCTTGATTTAGTGCCTTTTCTCCTAGAGCAGGTTGCGGAGAATTCCACCAGCTTATTTAACAGTGTCCATAGCATATGTGAAAAGACCAAATCCAGTTTTGGGAGCAATTACAGCAATGTCTGGAAGCACTGTTGCAATCACCATCTCGGGTACTGGAAACAAATGGCAGGTTTCTCTTCTATTTTCTTTTGTTCCTGTATATTCTATCATTTCTGGGAAGCCTTATAACCCAAGGATTCCCATATGGCTTTATTTTTGTTAGTTATGTTGTAATGCCATGCCAGAGTTTTAAATCTGAGTTCTGGAGCCAACCACCAAATTTGAAAAAAAAAAAAAAACAAACTATTTTAAAAACGCCATTTGGGCTTCTCCAACTCTGCAGAGGCCGCTTGTCAGCAGTGAGTCTTGCTCACCTTTCCTTTTCTCCTGTGTTCTTCTCAGAGAGCTTCATTGAGCTAATGCTTCTGACTCTTTTTCCTAGAACTGTCCAAAAGGCAACACATAAAAGCTGCACAAAAAGTTTTTAAACTTGTAGAAAACTGAAATGAGTTTTAATACAGCTCTTAAATGTTGCTCTTAATAGTTGAAGAATTAATGGTATGTAGATGTAATAGAATGCCATTCAGCAATTAAATATGATGTTGGAGTTCAGAATGTATCAGTAAGAAAAGATAATCACAAAGAACTTCTAATTGAAAAACAGATTATTTTCTTTAACATTATGTGTGTATGTATGTGTGTATCTATCATCTATCTAGCATCTATTCATCTATTTCATTCTCAAATAATAAAAACTAATATCCCAGCAGGTAGGATAATTTTTTAAAATTTTATTTTTTCTTAAAATGTTTATTTCTTTGCTCCTTCCTGCCTCCTTCCCCTCTTCTTTCCTTCCTTCTTTCCTTTTTTCCTTCCTTCTTCCTCTTCCTTCCCTTTTTCTTTCATTCCTTCCTCTTTTTTCTTTATTCTCTTAGGATGACCTTTAACATTATACATTTTCTGCAATGAATTGATGTTCCATATATAGTAAAGTAGTATAACAAACCTTTTTAATAGAAAAATAGTATTTTAAACGTGTTCATAAGGCAACATCTGTGGAATATGGATTAACTGGACTGCTCTTTCATAGCCATTGATTGTTTGCTAGTCTCATTGGCCTTTACATTTCTTCTTCATTTATGAAAGAAATGGTGCTTCAGAGATTAATCAATATTAACAGCTGTATGACAGGTTATTTACTTGCCTGACACTTTTACTAATTCTTAAGACGGATAATAGCTTTTCTCCCTTATGACACTGAACAATTTCTAAATGATTGACACTAAATGTTATTACAGTGTTAGTGGACTCAGAATTAATTTTAATCAAATGCCGAAGCAAGGGCTTTAAGTACAAATCAAGAACAACGCTTAAATATTGAACTATATTTTTTGTAATACAACAAACTAGCAACTTAAATTTTATTGTCTTATCATTATTGTGTTCAGTTATATATTCCATAGAGCGAGAGATAAATTACGCTCATTGCATTTCAAAAAGCAGTTCATAAGATTGTTAATTATGAATGTTTAAGGACATCAAGTAACTTCAAATATAAAATGAATGGAAAATGTCAGAACTTTTCTAACGCTACCCTTCCTGTCCCTCTCCTGTTTCTCTCTTGTTTTATAATAATCATCAGAACAGGGGTTGTCTATGCTTAAACATATTTCTATAATTTTAATTTTATTTTCATTTTTGACATGTATTAAAACTCATGCACACATTTTTCACGCTTATTATATTATAAATATACATTTCTCTTAGAAGTTAATTTTTAATGGAAGTACAGTATGTAATTTGTCATATTATTTAGACTTTACAGAAGGTATATACACAACTTTTTTTTTTTTTTAAAAAAACCAGAAGTCAAGAGTTTTCTGTCTTCTATAAAAAAATCATTATACTACAATTAATGGATTTAGTAACAAACACTAGAACAACACAATTTCACCTTGTATAGCTAATAATAGGTAATGCTATTTGTTAAAAAAAAAAAAAAAGTCACTATAGGAAAGTCTGGACTCCCTAAAACCCTAAAGATATTTAAAGGAAATGACAAAGGCTTCTCTTTATTTTAACATTTGATTTTTATCTAAATTCTTCATTTTTTATATTTAGCTTTTCACATCCTAAGGTAAATTTAAATATATTTTCAGCATTTAAAATGAAGTACACATGTTAAATATCAATTTATTATATTTAAATAATTTCTATATAGAAATCAAGTGAGTAATGATATTTAGTATTAAGGTTTCAACATTCAATTTTAATATTTAGCTCTTTAATCAAACAATAGGAAGACAACAGGCAATATATGCAATGTTTTCAAATTTAGAAAAGGAAAATTTGCTTAAGCAATATTTTTAAGATTATTTACTTGAGATAATCAAATTTTAATCAGAAAGATTCCAACTCAAACTCAATGCCCTATGAAGTACTTACAAAAATGGATTTTTATGTAAAATATTTTTTCTTAAAATGAGCTTTTAATTAGGTAAAAATAAGTTTGTTTTCTGCAGATATGTTTCTATAGTACTATAACTTTGGGTTATTTAATGTTAACTAAACTAGACTAAAGATTTGGATTATTTGCTTTAAGTTCTGTGCAAATATGACAAATCACTCTTTAGCATGTTATGATAATGCCAATAAAATAGACCAAAGGATTGTATAAATCCTGCAAGTGACTTAAAAGCTAAGGGGAAAGTGAAAGTATACCAAATCCTAATATGTTAATGTTGAGGTGCACCTGACTCATTTCAGTGAACTCAGTCACACTGTTCAGAATGGTAACACCAACAGGAATAGCCCATGCCTGCTGTTTGGGGACTAAAAATTATTACTTTTTTTTTTTAAAGAAACAATTTCTGTGACTCTCAAAATATGTTATTGACAGTTGCTTCTTCCGGTTGTGAAACATAGAGGTGGACAATTAAAAGTTTCAGATACTTCTAGTAAGTTCACTTATATGGCATAAAAGGAATAGGTGCAAATAAAACAAAAAGAATCAACCTCTGCCTAATCATACACAAGTAAAGTGCACACCAATTAAAATATCTTAAATACCAAGTGAATAACTCAATACTATCATTTTCCCAACTTGCTTTCATAGTACCTTGATTCACTTTTAAATAAGTGTCATTTATTGCAATTATAAGGATGTTCTCTTGTTTTAGAGCTGTATTGCAATATATTTCCATGTGATCCTCTTGTGTTTAGCACACTTGCACAAATAGGGAAATTCCAATACAGGATTATTTAGCTAAGGTTATTAATGGCATATTCAGTCAAGAGCTTTTTAAAATGAATTTTGCGTGGTACAACTTCAGTAAAGTACTGGCTGAATTTCAATGGGATGTGTTGGTTCATTGCAATGACACAGACACAGGAAGAAACAGGAGACAGATGACAGAGAAAGAGAGGGGATGAATATGTGCAGGATTTCCTTTGTTTTTCTCTATAATTTTAAGATATCTCCAGGCAAATAAGAGCTTTGTTCATAAAAGAACAGCAAATTTAATTTTAATAGTTAATATTTAATGACTTGCTGAGTATTGCATAGTAATTATTAAGAAATATTGTACTTTTTCTAATAGAACTTGAGCAGTCATGGGTTAGAGTTTGTATATATTTTCTACTCAATGAGACGATACTAAATTATACCTGACAATATTTTTAAGCCTTGCCTTGAGAGCTATCAGCAGCACCACGAATGATAGGCCTCAGCTTTACACTCTCTAAGGACTCTTGAGTTTTAAACATGAGACTATGTTGAAGCTGACATGTCCTTCAGGAAATAACTTTTTTTATTTTTCCTGTGGAGAGTAAGTGTCAAGTATTTTATCTATGCCTGGGTAATTTACCACTTCACTTATCTCATTAGCTAAGTTAATTACCTTTCTTAAGTATATCCTTCATAGTACTGGTAATCTTTAGAAATGAATTTTTAGAGGTATACACAAACTCAAGACTTACCAATAACAATAACATAAAAAATACATAGACATAATTTTTCAAATCAGAGCCTTTAAATTGAGATGAACTTGAATATTTTAAAAAATATTGCATTATACTTATCCACTCATAGACATTAAGGTAAGTAACCTAAATATATACTCCAGGGTATAGAAAAAATCAGGGCACACTTAATCAGAGAAAAGACTTTGCCAATGAATTAACTAACTCAAAAGGCTTCCTCAGATCTAGAAAATAAAAGCTTGAGTGTATGATTTAGGAGAATACTGGTGGGGGTTGTGGGGAGGAAAGAAGAGAACATTAGACTACTGTAGGTAAGAAAGTATCAGGAAAACGCTGAGGGAAGATACAATAAGGAGAAAGAAACAAAGATATTGAGAAAACAAGAGCAAGGCTTGATCTTTCAGAGGAAAGAAATGAAATACTGCAGGCAGTTCATTTAGCTTTGCTGACTCTTTAATCTTCTAAAAATTGAATTAATAATATCTAATTTCCAAGATATGTTTTGAATAAAAAAAGGAATGTTCATAAAGCATCTGGAATATTACTCGACACACAATAACTGCTGACCATATTTAGTTCCCAAAAGCGCATATTAGTAATGATGAGGCAAGCCTTGTGTTTGCCACATTTGTAATCAAAATGACAACAAAATTATATCCATAAAGACAGAATCTTGAAAGCTTTCTTCCTCAGCTGATTCAAAACTCAATGAAAGCCTAACTTCCTTTTACGTTACTAAGAATTAATAATCTTCAGATAAAGTCATTTTAAAACTGGAGATGCCTACACAGGAATTTTACACATGAAGCAGTTTTCCAGGTTGTCATATACCAACCCTCTACAACGTCTTCAATACTTAATACAAATCTAATATCTATGAATTTTGGCCAGTATGGTTTTTTTGTTTGTTTTTGAGTTTGAAAGAATTCAACATGCGATGACATAGAAGAAAAATAGGGGAGTGGAGATGATCAATGGGCAGACTTCTTAACTGTGAAAGAAAGAATACATTTATTTAAAAATATGCTACTGATATTACTTATGTAAGTGGTTACTCCTTGTGATGGTTAATATTAAGTGTCAACTTGATTGGATTGAAGGATGCAAAGTACTGTTTCTGGGTGTTGCCAGAAGAGATTAACATTTCAGTCAGTGTACTGGGAGAGGAAGATCCACTCTCAGGAAGGCCAACCCACAGTATGGGTGGGCAGTATCCAACAGGCTTTTAGCTTGGCTAGAAAAAGCAGGTGGAAGAGGGTGGAATGATCTGACTTACTGAGTCCTCTAGCTTTTGCCTTCCTCTGGTGCCAGATTTTTAAGAAAGCTTAATTTAATACATTAGAGGCCGGGCGCGGTGGCTCACGCCTGTAATCCCAGCACTTTGGGAGGCCCAGGCGGGTGGATCACGAGGTCAAGAGATCAAGACCATCCTGGTCAACATGGTGAAACCCCGTCTCTACTAAAAATACAAAAATTAGCTGGGCATGGTGGCACGTGCCTGTAGTCCCAGCTACTCGGGAGTCTGAGGCAGGAGAATTGTTTGAACCCAGGAGGCGGAGGTTGCGGTGAGCCGAGATCGCGCCATTGCACTCCAGCCTGGGTAACAAGAGCGAAACTCCGTCTCAAAAAAATAAATAAATAAAAATAAATAAATAAATAAATTAGATGCAGTAAAAGATTAATAATAAGAATAGAACAGTTAAAACAATATACCAAATAAAAGTTACGTAAATGCATACGTGCTCTGTCTCTCTGAATATCTCATTGTACTGCACTCAACCTCCTTCTTGTGATTTGTGGATCTGATCATTAAGATGGCTACTGAGTGACCAGTGTGGGGGCAGCATATTCAGAATGGATATACTAAACAATGGAATGATTCTTGTCCCAGGTGGGATGGTGCAGAATAGCATATTTGATCATGTTCCTCAGAACAGTGTGCAATTGTAAACGTGTGAACTGTTTGTTTCTGAGTATCACACAGTCATGATTAGTGTAACTTTATAGTAAATCTTGAAGTCAAATAGTGTCAGTTCTCAAACTTTGTTCTTCCTCAATATTGAGTTGGCTATTAGGGGTCTTTGGCTTCTCTATATAAACTTTAAGAATCAGTTTGTCAATATCCGCAAAAAACTTAATGGGATTTCTATTGATATTTCATTGGATCTATACATCAAGTTGGGAAGAATTGACATCTAGACATTATTGAAGCATCCCATTCATTAATGTGGAATAGTTCTCTATTTATTTAGTTCTTTGGTTTCTTTTATTACAGTTTCATTGTTTTTCTCATATGGATCTTGTACATAATTTTGTTAGATTTATCCATAAGTATTTTATTATGGGAGGTGCTAATGTAAATGATATTTTTATTTTCAAATTCTATTAGTTCATTGTTGATGTATAAGAAAACTGTCAGTTTTTGTACATCAACTTTGTATCCTACAACATTGCTGTCATCATTAATCAGTTACAGGAATTTTTTTTGTCAGTTCTTTTGGATTCTCTACATAGATTATCACGTTCTCTGCAAATAAAGACTGGTTTACTTCTTCTTTCCCAATATGTGTATACTTTATTTCATTTTTAAATTGTTGTTGTTTTACTGTGATAGACATTTCCAGCATGATATTGAGAAGGTGAGAGCAGCATCCTTGCGTTGATTCTGATCCTAGTGAGAAAGCTTTGAGTTTCTTACCATTAAGTATACTAGATTATAGGTTTTTTGTAGATATTTTTTATCAAGTTTGGGAAATTTTCCCTTATTCCTAGTTTCCTAAAAGTTTTTTTTTTTTTTTTTTTTTTTTTTTTTTTTTTTTTTTTTTTTTTTTTTTTTTTTTTTTTTTTTTTTTTTTTTTTTTTTTTTTTTTTTTTTTTTTTTTTTTTTTTTTTTTTTTTTTTTTTTTTTTTTTTTTTTTTTTTTTTTTTTTTTTTTTTTTTTTTATCATGAATGGGTGTTGGATTTTGTCAAATGCATTTTCCTACATCTATTGAACTCATCATGTTTGTGTTTTTTCTTCTTAAGCCTGTTGACATGATGGATTGTCTTAATTGATTTTAAATGTTAAACCAGTCCTGCATATCTGGGATAAATCTTGGTTGTGGTGTATAATTATTTTTATGCATGTTGGATTTAATTTTCTAATACTTTGTGGGGGATTTTTGCATCTATATTCATGAGAGATATTAGTCTGTACTTTTCTTGCAATATCTTAATCTGGTTTTGGTATTAGAGTGATGTTGGCCTCACAGAATGAATTAGAAAGTATTACCTCTGCTTCTGTCTTATGAAAGAAATCGTATGGAAGCAGTACAATTTCTTCCTTAAAAGGTCAATTTTAGAATTCGCCAAAGAACCCTTCTATACCTGGTGCTTTCTATTTTGGAAGGTTATTAATTGATTCAATGTCTTTAAATGATCTAAAAGAGTATGTACTGGAAATACTATAAACAAATTAGAAATATGGATTTTTATGGTTATACAACCATGGACCATTCTCAATGATTAGGCAGAATTGAAGGTTAAGTTATACTTTGAGATGCAGACTTACATTATTTTGTGGAATTTCATTGATGTTCTGTCAGTGTATTGTTTCACCACTTGAAGCAACTTCTGAATAATTCAGTTAATGAATTTCATTAAACAATGTAATTGGTTAATGTAGCTTCTTTACATTTGAAAGATGATATTTAGCTGTCATATTTTGATTAGTGCTTATTTGTCTTTTTCCAGCCGTAGTATCAGATGTACACTTAAAACATTTCATTTTTGAGGTAGCACGAACACTATCTCTAAGCTCAACTGTTGTGTTCTTTCGACTGGAGATTTTGTTTGTTCATGTAGTGTTAGAATGGTCATGGTAAACTTCCTTAAGTGCTTAAGTATTAAGTGCTTATTTTTCATATAATCTTAAGAGTTACAACAGCCTATGTTTCATATAACCTTAGTAGTTACAACAGTCTATTTTGTTGGTTCATGTAATGTTAGAATGGTCACGGTAAACTTCCTTAAGTGCTTAAATGTTAAGTGTTTATTTTTCATATAACCTTAGTAGTTACAACAGCCTATGTTTTAGAAAGTTACGGTTAATGAAGGAATAAAGTACAATGTAATCATGAAAATAATAAGAAAAAAACATAGCTATGTACTGAATTCTTAATGACTCCCTAAAGGTGAGATTGGTATTTCAAGAAGAGGCCTACATAACTTAATAAATTCAACAGTTACACATGAAAATGATATAAGAAAACCACTTGGGTTTGTGAGAGTACGGGGTAAAAATATCATTTAGGAAAATGTAAAATTTGCAAGTTCTGTTAGTTATTAAGAATGATCTCAAAATATATAAACATAGGATAAAGTGAGACATTATTTTAAATATATCTGTCTATTATTTTGCTTCTATTTCTCCAGAAAGACAGTGCTCAGCATTATTAAAAAAAAAAAAGAAGAATTAAACTTTAGACATAATCCCAATCTGTTATGAACATTACTTGGCAATAAAATAACTTAGCACTTTTATGTATGAGGTTATTTTTATTTGATACAAAATGATATAAAATCAAAAGATAATAAACTGGTAGAATTGGAAGAAAATTTGCAGATTATTTAGTCATTATAATCTAGTCCAGTGCTGCATATTGTATTAACTCAGTGAAAAGGACGACTAAAACCACACAAGAACATAGTAGATAAATTCCTTTTACTTTGAGGTGGAAAATCAACTAATTCACTAATAAACTTGTTTTGTATATTTTACTTTTCACATTGTCTTTCAGAATTGAAATATAAAGAAGACAAAATACTTTTAAAATTATAAACTGTGATATCGTTTGATTTAAATTGCTAGACTAAATTCTGCTATAAATTCAAGTTCATTTTTTGCTCTAATGATGTCTGTTTCTGTAACAACAGCTAGATAGAACTAGTAAATAATTCTCAGATACTTTGGAAGGCATTAAAGTAGTCAGTTTCTCCTTTAGAAAGATGAATCCTCAAGGCAAATGAATCATTCTTCCTACCTCCTTAGTCAGCCTCCAATGTACTTACCTCTTTCCTAGGCCTCAGGTTTGCCCAGTCATCTGTCCCACTGATGTTGCTTGGCCTGTTTTCATTTTATATTATGTTGGGAGTATTTGAATTTCTGCCTCTGTGAACTATCAGAACGCCTGAAAATTGAAGCTATTCTCAAATAATGTTGAAAAAAATCTGGAATTATGATTCTAAAAGTCTCTCAGTGAATGTAACTATAAAGCTGCAGATTAATTTTTTTTTTTAATATATATATATACTTTTTATTGCATTTTAGGTTTGGGGGTACATGTGAAGAACATGCAAGATTGTTACATAGGTACACACATGGCAGTGTGATTTGCTGCCTTCCTCCCCATCACCTGTACAACAAAATCTATTGAGTTAAATTTCTTCCTGATTGAAGAAATGCATTTTTTCTTTAAAAAACATAGGAGATTTTTAAAGCTGAAGTTGAAAATAATACAGGACTGTTTAGTCATAGTCATTTTTTATAATTATGTCTGTAGCTGATTAGCACAGTGGGTCTAAATTAATGGCCAGAAAAATGGTCACAGAATATCTCAATACTGATAGCTGATGTTGGCCTAATATTGACCCTATGATGTTCACTTATCATTATGTATGAAGAAATCGCATAAAAGCAATTGCAGTTGATGAGCACTTGTTTTCTATCACTTTCTTTGTGAATACATAAAATTGGAAACACATAGACATAGTGAATTTGAAAATGTGTTTTATAGACTGATGACAAGTTATGTCTTTTAGTTTTCTTTGTCGATATTTAGCTGATGAAAAGTATAGGAAAAAGTATCCAGAAGGTTTTTAAATCACCGTAAAGAGAATGTCCCTGAATCTCTTTATAGAATTGCACTTACATAACGTACTTCCAGTGCCTCCAAAATGGTTCTACTCCCATACACAGATGTTTTTCTCTCTTAAAGTAGGAAAAAATACATAGTATAAAATGCACACAGACTTATTTTAAAATAATTTTGAGGTTAAATTTCTGAATTAAGTTTTTATTTTTAGCTTGCCACAAATTCCAAATAGCACATGCTTTTACAGATTTTTTAAGCTTCTATCAACAAACATGATAAATGATATTTTTATTATTCTTTCATAGAGAAAGCCAATGTTTATCTCTCTGACTCAGCCTTCTTGGCTTCAAGGTAAACATTTGATTTGTTGGCTTTCACTGGGATAATAGTAGACTTTTAGAAGACAGCATCAAGTGTTTCCTGGCAATTATGGATTCTGCCCAAAGACCTTTGTTCATTGTTCCTTAGATGTGGATCTCAGGTCCTGTGCTTGATCTGAAATACCTTCTACCACCATGACTACATGCCATGTACTTCTCCGAGGAATGCAATTCTCTCACCCTCTGACTTTAAGACTTTTCTATCTTTTGCTGCCTCTATTAGCTCTCTATTTTTTTTATCATTGCCTTTTTTAAAGTTTTTTTTTAATTATTGAATGATTTTTAAAAACACTTCAAGACTTTGTCTATCTTTTGCTGCTTCTCTTAACTATCTGTTTTTCCTTATTGCCTTTATAAAACTTCTTTTTAATTATCGAGTGATTTTTAAAAATACCTCCCTTGCCTCCTTTCCAGGCATCCACCCAGAAGTTCTGTAGGTTTCAAAACAGTTGCCATCTTCTTCCCAGTGTCTTGTAATCCACATGGATGCCATACATTCCTGTGTTGTGCTCTCTTTAATACCACTGTAATACCAATTTAATGCAAATTTTACCTCCTGTGATAAAGAGAAGTCCAATTTACAGTATCATTCTAAATTTCTGTATTCCAAGATTATACAGATTTCTGTAGCTCTAACGCCAGTCACTTTCCACTGAAGTTCCAATATGTGGATGCTCTAAGGTTGTTGGGGGTCTTAAATCTTCATGAGGATAGGAACCTGGAGGTTTTTTGTTTGTTTTTCTGCTGTATCATCAGTGCTCACTAGATTTCTACTCTTAGTAATAGTTCAACAATTAACTGATAAAATAATGACTGAGTGTTTGCATATCTAGGGTCTCAGCTGCATGGGTGGTCTCCATAGCTAGAGAGAGAAGCTTGTGTGCGTGAGCATTCCTTGGCTCCCTGAGCTACATTGCCATCTACTGCTCACACTTGTGGCCTTTCATGGTGACAAATAGATGAAGCTCCTCGCCCCCTACTCTCTCTCTCTCTCTCTCTGTATATGTGTGTGTGTGTGTGTGTGTGTGTGTGTGTATGCATGTGTGTGTAGAGAGAGAGAGAGAGAGAGAGACAGAGACAGAGATACTTTGTTGGCTTTTATCTACACATTTATCAACTTCTCTGTCTTTATGTTTCTGTGATGTTTGGCTTTGTTTTTGGAAAGTCACTCCAGCCTCTACCGCCATCCCAAGGATTTCTTTTTTTTTTTTTAATATATAAACTTTTTATTGCATTTTAGGTTTGAGGGTACATGTGAAGAACATGCAAGATTGTTACATAAGTACACACATGGCAGTGTGATTTGCTGCCTTCCTCCCCATCACCTGTATCTGTTATTTCTCCCCATGCTATCTCTCCCCAACTCCCCACCCCCTGCTGTCCCTCCCCTTTTTCCCCCTGACAGACCCCAGTGTGAGATGCTCCCCTCCCTGTGTCCATGTGTTCTCATTGTTCAACACCCGTCTATGAGTGAGAATAGACGGTGTTTGGTTTTCTGTTCCTGTGTCAGTTTGCTGAGAATGATGGCTTCCAGGTTCATCCATGTCCCTACAAAGGATGCAAACTCATCGTTTTTGATGGCTGCATAATATTCCATGGTGTATATGTGCCACATTTTCACTGTCCAGTCTATCATCGATGGGCATTTGGGTTGGTTCCAGGTCTTTGCTATTGTAAAC